>JAHHZJ010002473.1:0-88938 GCA_021437245.1 Aegilops speltoides
CATTTCACATTGAGTGATACAAGATACATCCTCAAATTTGGGAAAAGGTAGCTTGGTATTGTTTATCTCATTTCCTACTCACCTTTGCTCGAGTCTTGTGATGGATAGGCAAAGCACATCATCTCCGCCTACAACAACGACGGCGAGCTCGATGCTATGAAGAACTTCATCGACGCCAAGATGGACAAGCGCATGGAGGAGCTCAAGGCCCTCATTAAGAACCACAAGCGGTCTTCCTCATCTTCGAGAAGACGCCAAGTGCAAAGACTCCCGAGCTACCATCTCCTGCAAGTACACACAAGCATCGACATCGAGCGGGACCATGAAGAGCGACCTTCGACGAGAGTTGGCTTCTCTGCCAACCCGTGCACACGGCCCTCGACCACCGTGCACACGGGACCCCGTGCACACGGCCTCCTGCACCCCGCACACGGGCTCTACAGAACCGCGACATCAACTACAAGACTACGGCTTCTTCAACACCTTTGGCATCTTCGCCATGTGACTTCAAGGCATCTTCGCCTTCGGACGTACGGCATCTTCGCCTACTCCACGAGCTCAAGTCCACTACTCCCTCGAGCTACTACGACCTCGACATCGACCATGCAATTCCTTTCTATGGGACTCAAGAACCCGAGGAGTACCTCGAGTGGGAGCGTTTGATGGACGACTACCTCAAGCTACATGATATAGTTCTCTTTCGATGAGATGATAACTATCGATTTGGTGGAGACGACTTTGACGATCCGACTACAAACGTGCACGACGTTGCGCCTTAGCAATCGCTAAACCAACTTCGAGAGGTTATTGACCACGCCGGAGCACAATCAACCTGACCACGAAGGTCTATTCCTGCAAGCAATCGAAGAACAAGCAAGAATGTGATAAAAGCAATCTGAATATTGCGAGTATGTATGAAGTATTGATAAAGGTGGGGATCCGTAAGCGGTCTTGGTCTGGTCGTTGGACACAAACGAAGTACACGAAGTTGCAATGGCTAACTTTTAACTAAACAAATCCCAAGGGAAAAGCTACGAGATGGATCTACTTATATAGGAGCAAGGGGTGGCGGCCAAGGATGTGGGAGGACGTCCCAAGGCAGCCTAAAACTAACCCTAGGTCGTACAAGGCCAATGGGCCCAAGTGGGGTGATGTAACACCTTTGGACTTGTAGTTTGACTTGGATTCTGGTGCAGCGTCAGATTGTTTCGCCCATAACTCAATGCTCCGGACGGATTTTAAGGTGATTCCAATTGTGCTGGAAAGAGCGTGAAATCTACATTCCAACAAAAAAAGAATCACCCAATTCAGAGTCGGTATGAAAAGGTTGTTGGCGTTTTGAGTCAGGTATGTCTGTGCAGTCCGAATCTGAATCCAGAACGTGAGAGACTTGGACTCTATCTTCTCTTGGCCCAAAAGTGATAGAGTCGGGGGTGTCCCGATCTTTCGATGAGATGATAACTATCGATTTGGTGGAGACGACTTTGATGATCCGACTACAAACGTGCACGACGTTGTGCCTTAGCAATCGCTAAACCAACTCCGAGAGGTTATTGACCACGCCGGAGCACAATCAACCTGACCACGAAGGTCTATTCCTGCAAGCAATCGAAGAACAAGCAAGAATATGATAAAAGCAATCTGAATATTGCGAGTATGTATGAAGTATTGATAAAGGTGGGGATCCGTAAGCGGTCTTGGTCTGGTCGTTGGACACAAACGAAGCACACGGTTGCAATGGCTAACTTTAACTAAACAAATCCCAAGGGAAAAGCTACTAGATGGATCTACTTATATAGGAGCAAGGGATGGCGGCCAAGGAGGTGGGAGGACGTCCCAAAGCAGCCTAAAACTAACCCTAGGTCGTACAAGGCTAATGGGCCCAAGTGGAGGTGACGTAACACCTTTGGACTTCTAGTTTGACTCTGATTCTGGTGCAGCGTCAGATTGTTTCGTTCACAACTCAACGCTCCGGACGGATTTTAAGGTGATTCCAATTGTGCTTAAAAGAGCATGAAATCTACTTTCCAACAAAAAAAGAATCACCCAATTCGGAGTCCGTATAAAAAAGTTGTTGCCGTTTTATGTCAGATATGTCTGTGCAGTCCGAATCTGAATCCAGAACGTGAGAGACTTGGACTCTATCTTCTCTTGGCCCAAAAGTGACGTGAGAAGACTTTTTGAACAGCATCTAAACTTCTCCTTTTCCCTTATCTTCATATGTGGATTGTACAAATGTCCCATACACCTGCAATTAGACAAAACACAAAAGTATGTGAAGTATTTTTGTTGTGGATAACAAAAATATATTATTGAATAGTTTGCACTAGAAGTCACCTGTCAAATATGCATGTATGCAATATTTTTGGTCTTATCCAAGGTAGTCATGTCCTCATCATCCTCCCCTTCTTGAAAACAAAGCCGTCCTCGGCGTTGCTTAATCTGAAATATGGCTAACAAAAGAGACAAGGTGTACATGTTGTATATGTATACGTCATCCATTTTTACTTCCCTTGATTTTTGCATATATGACACATGAATAGATGAGTAATTTGCATAGTTCATAAAATCTAAAGCCAACAAATTAGCACAAGAACTAGAAGGCATGAAAATATTGCAACTCAGTTTGCACATATAAGTGAAGCTCTTATTTATTTCAAAAGATTGACAATGTTCATCATTAAACCATCCCAACATTGGTGAATCAACCTTATTTGAATCAAATTTACATACAACATGCTTAGATAAGCAAACATGCAATGAGTCATTTGACACAGAATCATCACCAAGATTAGAGGTCATATCAAAATGATTAAACATTGATTCTTTTGCATCAACAGTTAATTCAATGGGTGCTCTCAAAATTATTGGTATTTCAGTTGTTTGATCACATGGCAAAGTCAAATTATCAGCATAATCCTCTAAAATAGGTGGTGTGATCAATGTAGTGGGTAGCTCAACACATGATGTATTCAAGTTAACTAGGGATGCATCATTCTCATGTGAAGTTATATCATGAATACCTTTACTGTTACCTTGTCGCAAAGACATAGCTGATGTAGGTACAGACGTAGACAATGCACCATACTCTTGAGATGATGTCGCGCTCATAATCCGAGGTGGGGCTGCTCTAGTAGGTGCAACGGTGGAGGAACCAACCGGCGGTGGTGAGCATGAACTGGAATAGTAGTTGTTGTAGTCACCCAATGCATCCTCCTATAACTGTCTCTCAAAGGTACAAGCACGAACATACATACCAAGAATGCAACGAGGAATATCTGAAATCTTGCTCGAATATCATGGTTCAAACCACCAAAAAATCTATTCATTGTATCATCCTTAGATTCTTCTATGTCACAATGATGCATATAAGATTTGAACTCTTTGTAGTAAGCATGAACAGTATTGTTGCCTTGTTTAAACTGTTCAAATTTGCGAAGCAATTCACGGCGATAGTAAGGAGGGAAAAAATGTTCTCTCATTACATATTTCAAATCTTTCCAAGTTGTGGGTTGGTTATCAATATTTTTCTTACAATGCACACTCAACCAAACTGAAGCAAAACCAGTAAATGCTCTAGTGGCAGCTCGTACTCGCTCAAGTTCAGAAAAGTCATGGTTACTAAAAACTTGTTCTACTTCAAACTCCCAAGCTAGATAAATAGCAGGATTAAATCTACCCTCAAATGACGGTAAAGAGATAACCTGATCATGTGGTTGTGTGTGTTGTCCCAACTCTCGTGATGGTGAAGATGTGTCCGTCGTCCAAGAACTACTATCTCCGGAACCTGTCATGATTAGTAGAAACAAGAAACAAAATTCTAGAATAATGTTCCTATGAACTACTTGGATGTGGTTGTAAAGTGCTCACGAGAAAGCAAATATCAATATCTTACAAGTTCTTACCATGCGGCGGTGGTGACAGCAACCAGCGATGTCAAATAACTCCGAGGATTGTGTAAAGCGATTGCCCGGGAACGACGATACACGGTGTAGAAATATGTGGAGCTGGGTTGGCTATATATGGTAGCAAAAGATTAGCAATAATCAATTCAGAGATGCAATGTTGAATAAACGCTCAACGACGTGTCTGTGCTGGTCCTAGGCTAGACCGGACTAGAGACGCGAGCCTAGAGCACTAATGAGGTCACGGCGAAAGCACAACTAGCATCAATGAAGGATACTAAGTAGCTCTTGACAGCAAGATATAAGTGAAGATCACAACGGTAGTGAAGATAATGATGAAAAACAACTACCAAGCAGGACATACAACAACTCTCTCCAACTTTCCTCTTGAAAAGTTTGAGCCAATTTTTGATAAATTATTTCAAAGAATGCTACTAACTCAAGCTTTCCAATGCAAAAAGAATCACTCAATTCGAGTTGATATGAGGAGTCAAAGAATTCTAAAACTGGCTTGAAAATTGGAACAAGCTGTGTTCACGAACTTCGAGGGCAAAACGACCTATTTAGAAGCCGATTTTGAGGTGTCAAATATTGAATTAGCTTCTGCAACTATTTAGAGGCGGCTCGTCGCTAGCTTCAATTTGAGTACTCACGAGCCAAAACGGACTTCAGATGAGGAAGATACACCTGTTTTCTTGAATAAAGTCGCAAAGCAGATTCCAATCCGAATTCGTGTACGAGATTGATTCTAGATAGATCCTTTTTTCTTCTCTTTTTTTTCCTCACACTTTTTTTTCTTTTTTTTCTCTCTTTTCTTTTTTTTCTTTCTTTTTTCTCTTTTTTTTCTCTCTTTTTTTCTCCCTCTTTCCAAGACAAACTAGATAAGATGCAGATTGGATCAGGCAAAGATGTGAATGACCTCACCTATGATTATGACAATGAACAGCGCGTACCACGTGGTGGAAATTAAAAGATGGGATGGTGGACAGCGGAAGGGATAATGATGCAGCGGCGGCGTGACTAATGTGAACAGAACTCAAACTCTAAAGGAACTAGACACTAAGACCAGCAACTGACACGACGATGCAACCGATAATTCAACTATGCATGCAATGAATAGAAAATTGCAAAGGCTCAGATGGCTTGGATAAAGGAGGAACAGATCTAACTTTTTTTGTGGCTTTTTCATAGACTATAGGTATGAATGATGATGCGATCTAAACTATGAAAAACTGTAAAATCTCACCGAGCAACCTGAAAACTGATACCACTTGATAGAGGCGGGGGTGTCCCGATCTTTCGATGAGATGATAACTATCGATTTGGTGGAGACGACTTTGACGATCCGACTACAAACGTGCACGATGTTGCGCCTTAGCAATCGCTAAACCAACTCCGAGAGGTTATTGACCACGCCGGAGCACAATCAACCTGACCACGAAGGTCTATTCCTGCAAGCAATCTGATAGAGGCAAAGGTGTCCCGTCTTTCGATGAGATGGTGGATTTCGTTTTGGTGGAAGTCGACTTTGACGATCCGACTACGAACGTGCGAGGACGTCGCGCCTTAGCAATCGCTAAACCAACTCCGAGAGGTTATTGACCACGCCGGAGCACGATCAACCTGACCACGAAGGTCTGTTTCTGCGAGCAAACGAAGAACAAGCAAGAAACTGAGATTGCAATCTGGATATTGCGAATATAAGATGAAAGCTTTATTGATCAAGGTGGGGTTCTGTGACGCCTTTGTCTGGTCGTTGAACACAAACGAAGTACGCGAAGTTGCAGCTATGGTGAACTTTAATCTAAACAAAACCCAAAGTCTAAACGGTGCCCTAAGGGCTGTATATATGGAGGAAGAGGGGGTGAATTTCGTGGCCCTTGGTAGAGGGGTCCGAAACTAACCCTATCTCTTGTTTCCCCACACATACGGACTCTAAAAATAGCCTATACTAATGTATTTCGAAATTACATGGGCCTGGCCCAATAATAAGGTGACGAGCACCTAGAATAGCCTCTGGACGAAATTTATGAAGTGGCATCTTGTATATTTCGTCCAAGGCTTCATGTACTCATTATGGTGGCTTCAAAGTCCTGAAATCATCACTTGTAACTCCATTCTTGTCCCCTCTTGCATGCCATCATCTCCATGCTTGTTCTTGCTCCAATGTTCATCCTTCTCCAAGCTAGGCCCTTCATTTGTAAGCAAAACAAATGTATCCAATTTAGGCAACATCATATTCTCATGAACATTAGAATCATTACCAAGAAACGAAAGTACCGGTAATTTAGTTGGCGTCTTGTGAGCTCTAGTAATTGGTCCAAGATGTATAGCAGCAGGGGCTGTGGGTGTAACAATGGTATTGATGTCCTCATCATCATCCCTTCTTGAAATGAAGTCGTCCTCGACGGAAGTTCATCTTCCTCACCCAAATATGGCTTCAAATCTGCAATGTTAAAAGTGGGACTAACCCCAAAATCTGCCAGCAGCTCAAGTTTATATGCATTATCATTTACTTTCTCCAACACCTTAAAGGGACCAGCAGCACGTGGCATTAGCTTTGATTTATGCAAATCAGAAATCTATCCTCACATAAATGTAACCAAACAAGATCTCCGGTGCAAACACAACATGTTTTCTACCCTTATCTCCAAGCAAGTTTATATTTAGCATTCATACGCTCAATGTTTTCCTTAGTTAACTCATGCATTTTTAAAATCAATTCAGCACGTTCTTTAGCATCAAAATTAACCTTCTCCGAAGATGGAAGAGGCAACAAATCAATAGGTGCATGAGGTAGGAAACCATACACAACTTCAAAAGGGCACATCTTAGTAGTAGAATGCAATGAACGATTATAAGCAAATTCAATATGAGGCAAGCATTCCTCCCACATTTTCTTATTATTCTTTAGAACAGCCCTAAGCATAGTAGACAATGTTCTATTGACTACTTCAGTTTGTCCATCGGTTTGGGGTGACAAGTAGTACTAAAAAGCAGTTTAGTCCCCAACTTAGCCCATAAACATCTCCAAAAGTGGCTAAGAAATTTAGTATCACGATCTGAAACAATAGTATTTGGCACACCATGCAAGCGAATAATTTCACGAAAGAACAAATCAGCAACATTGACAAGATCATCGCTTTTATGACATGGTATAAAGTGTGCCATTTTCGAGAATCTATCCACGACAACAAATATGCTATCCTCCCTTCTTTGTTCTAGGTAAACCTAAAACAAAGTCCATAGATATATCCTCCCAAAGAACACTAGGTGCAGGCAAAGGCATATATAAACCATGAGGATTGAGTCGTGACTTAGCTTTTTGACATGTAGTGCAATGAGCAATAAAACGCTCAACATCCCGCCTCATCTTTGGCCAAAAGAAATGTGTAGCAAGTACGTCCTCCGTCTTCTTCACGCCAAAGTGTCCCATTAGTCCTCCTCCATCGCCTCCTGCAACAACAAAAGATGAACGGAGCTAGCTGGAATGCATAGCTTGTTAGCACGAACACAAATCCATCATTAACGACAAACTTGTTCCATGTTCTTCCTTCTTTACAATTCTGCAATACATCTTTAAAATCAGCATCATGCACATATTGATCTTTGATGGTCTCCAAACCAAATATTTTGAAGTCAAGTTGTGAAAGCATAGTATAGCGACGAGACAATGCATCGGCAATAACATTTTCTTTACCCTTCTTGTGTTTAATGACATAAGGAAAGTCTCAATGAATTCAACCCATTTAGCATGTCTACGATTCAGTTTAGCTTGACTTTTAATATGTTTCAAAGATTCATGATCGAATGTATAACAAATTCTTTGGGCCATAAATAATGTTGCCATGTTTCTAAAGTCCGAACAAGAGCATATAATTCTTTATCATAAGTAGAGTAATTCAGACTAGGCCCACTCAATTTTTCGAAAAGTATGCAACAGGTTTGCCATCTTGTAATAACACACCTCCTAATCCAATTCCACTAGCATCACATTCAAGCTCAAAAGTCTTATTAAAATCAGGAAGTTGGAGTAAAGGAGCATGTGTCAACTTATCTTTCAATACCGTGAAGGCTTCTTCCTGTGCGGTACCCCAAACAAAAGGCACATCCTTCTTTGTAAGCTCATTGAGAGGTGCAGCAATGGTGCTGAAATCTCTCACAAAACGCCTATAGAAACCAGCGAGGCCAAGGAAACTCCTCACTTGTGTGACCGTTTTGGGCTGCGGCCAACTCTCAATAGCTTCAATCTTGGCTTTATCAACTTCAATTCCTTGTGGAGTAACAACATAGCCAAGAAAAGATACTCGGTCGGTGCAAAAGGTGCACTTCCCAAGGTTACCAAACAAACGTGCATCACGTAGAGCATTAAAACAGCACGTAAATGTTCCAAATGTTCTTCCAAAGATTTGCTATAAATCAGTATATCATCAAAATAGACTACCACAAATCGTCCAATGAAAGCACGTAAAACTTCGTTCATTAATCTCATGAAAGTACTAGGTGCATTAGTTAACCCAAAAGGCATGACTAACCACTCATATAATCCAAACTTAGTTTTAAATGCTGTTTTCCATTCATCTCCCAATTTCATACGAATTTGATGGTATCCACTCGCAAATCAACTTTGGAGAATATTGTAGAGCCACTCAATTCATCAAGCATATCATCTAGCCTAGGAATAGGGTGACGATAACGAATAGTAATATTATTGATGCCTCTACAATCAACACACATACGTGACGTACCATCCTTTTTCGGCACTAGAATAATAGGAACAGCACAAGGACTAAGGGATTCGCGTATATAACCTTTGTCGAGCAGCTCCTGTACTTGACGATAATCTCCTTCGTCTCCTCTGGATTGGTACGGTATGGTGCACGGTTGGGTAATGATGCACGGGAATTAAGTCAATTTGATGCTCAATCCCTCGAATAGGTGGTAATCCGGTGGCACGCCTTGTGGAAAGACGTCGTGAACTCCCCGCAAAATGTTAGTGACAGCGAGGGGCAAAGAGGAAGGCACGTCCTCGAATGAAAATAATGCCTCTTTGCACACAAAAGCATAGCAAATAGATTTGCTAAAATCTAGCTCATCAATATCAGATTTGGTGGCAAGTAAACATGCACTTTTCAATTTAATTTCAGCAACAAAGAGATGGTTTATTATTAGGCTTCATGTGTTGCTCAAATTCTTTTGCCACAATCTGATTTTCACTCTTATTTTTCTCCTGTTTTGCTTTATTAGCTCTATTAATATCATCTTTCAAAATGGACTCAGGAGTCATAGGAAGCAAAGTAATATTTTTATCCTTATGAACAAGAGTATCTGATTGTTTCTACCATGGTGTATGAATTTTATCAAATTGCCATGGTCTACCAAGTAACAAGGAACATGCTTGCATAGGTACCACATCACAATCAACATAATCAGCATATGTAGAGATACTAAAATGCACACGAACAGACGTGTTACCTTCACCTTGCCGCTGTTGTTGAACCATTGGATGTAGTAAGGATGTGGATGTGGTCTTGTGGTGAGAGATAGCTTCTCCACCATCTCCATGCTAGCCAAGTTGTTGCAGCTCCCTCCATCTATGATGACTTGAATAGAACGTTCCTTCACAACTCCTTTGTATGGAACAAATTATGCCTCTGATTTTGCTCAGCTTGTGTAACCTGCACACTCAAAACACGTTGAGCAACTAAACATTCATACCGTCAAAGATCTTCAGCAGCCATGTATTGTGTCTCATGATCGAATCATCTCCACCGTGTTCCTCATGTGTAATAAGAGCCAAAGTCTCCTCATCATAGTCACTAGCGGACTCATACCCACCATCCTCAAGAGCAATCATCACACGCTGAGATTTGCATCTCTCGCAAAATGTCCTCTTCCCTTACAACGACGACAAATAATATCACTTGTGTGCCTGTTGACGCCATGGAAGAAGAAGAGCTCTGCAGCAGGCAAGCGGTGTGCTCTTAGAGATAGTGGTGGTTGTGCTTGCTTTCTTGTATCACGGTTGGAGGTGGCACCAAGGAGGTGATGGTGCGGTGGAAGTAGATGATGCACGTGGTGTCCATGATGAAGGTCGACCTGCAGAAAAGTTAGTGCGCCAATGCACTGTCGATCCTGCACTTCACGTTCAGCTTTACAAGCAAGATGGAATAAACGAGTGATATTATTATAATCCTTATAGTCTAGAATGGTCTGAATCTCTATTTAATCCACCCGTAAAACGTGCAAGCATAGCTTCATTCTCCTCAACAATACCACATCTAATCAAGCCAGTTTGTAATTCCCGATAATATTCTTCTACTGAGTTTTTCCTTGTCTTAAGCGCTGCAATTTTTGAAGTAATTCACGTTGATAATATGGTGGAACCCAACGAGTACGCGCATAGCAGTTTTCAAAGCAGCCCAAGTAGCTGGAACAGGATATAATCTACAATGTTCGACCACCAAACACATGCAAAGCTAGTGAAAGCACAAACAAAGCAGCAGAACACGTCTCTCCTCGGGATATTGTAAACATGTAAATCGTTGTTCAGTTTCTAACTCCCAAGTAAGATATATATCAGGAACATATCTACCCTCAAATGGTGGAATATTCAATTTCAGTTTAGGGAGATGGTCATGATCTCGCACTGAGGGGAGCCCTAATATTGCCATTATTTGCATGTGGACGACCTGGTGGTTGTGGTGCTGGTGGTTGCACGTAGTTCGATGTTGATCAACCTCATCCTCATAATCGTCCACATACTCATCATCTTCCTCGGTACCACCAGCAGATGGCAGGAGCCAAAGAAGCACCAACAGCAGAGCAGCGGCACCAGAATTTTGTCCGGCTCAAGAGGAACACGCTGAGCTCGTCCATACTGATTCGAAGGGGCGTAGTTGTTGTCGCAGAGGTGCGATAGGTGCAGCCGGCGGTGGTTGTGGAAAACGCGCGAGCAATTCATCAAACTTGCTATCAAGCTTTGTTTCAAACGTCTTCTCAATGCCATCTATCTTCTCCATGGCCTCGTCAAATCTGTTTACCACGTCTTGCACCTGTCCAATCATCATTTGCTGAAACTTATCATGTAGCTGTTTGTTCGTCAAGTTCTCCCAATCAGTCTCATCGGCTTGTGATCCTACCATGGTTAGCAGAAAATAGAAACACACAAGAATATGATCCTACAAACTACTAAAAAGTGGTGGTGGTGTATCACAAACCCGTCAAGCAAATCTCAAATTCTTACCAGTTCTTACCCAGCAGCAGGTGGTGATCGGCAACCGTTGTAGTCAAAACTCTCAAAGCTTGGATATAGCGATTACCAGGGAGAATCAAACGCACGACGTAGATGTATGTGGAGCTGGGAAGGCTTATAATATGGTAGCAAAAAAGGTCAGCAATAATCAATTCAGAGATGCAAAGTTGAATAGACGCTCAACGACGATCTTATCTTTGGTCCTAGGCTAGACCGTAGAGACGCGAGCCTAGAACACTAACAAAATCATGGCGCTGCACGTAAACAAGGGAGGAGCACACTCTGAATTTTTTTTCTCTTTTTTTTTTCCTTTTTTTTTGCACTTTTTTTTTTCCTCCGCAACAAATTTTTTTCGAAAAAGTCTACAAATGGTCTAAAAACTGCCTAGCCAGAATTTTCCAGACTTAGTTTTTTTTGAAAGCTGGAACTATTTTTCTTCTGCGGATGGCTTGGAAGTTGGGGAGTCTGTGCTGTCACGACCGGAGTATCGCGTGATCTGGAAATCGAGAACAATGCAACAATTCATGGACTCGGACTAGGACTGGTGGCGGAGATGAATCTGGTGGAACTTCGGACTGGTGGCGGAGATGAATCTGGTGGAACTTCGGATTGGTGGCGGATATATGTTTGTGTGGACTCGGATGGGCGTGATGGCGGCGGATATGTGGTGGCGATATGGATTCGGATTGGCGGTGAATATGTGGCGGTGGTATATGGCAGCGGCGACGTGACAACTCTGTGAACAGAACTCAAACTCTAAAAGACTAGACGCTAAGACCAGCAACTTGACACGACGATGCAACCGCCAATTCAACAAAGCAAATCTGTAAAAGATTATGCAAAGGCTCAGATTGGTTGGACGGGATGAACTAACCCTAATTTTTTTTGGCTTTTTCGTGGACTATAGGTATGAAGAACAGACTCGATCTAAACTACGAAAAACGTAAAATCTCACCGAGCAACCCGGAAATCTGATACCACTTGATAGAGGCAAAGGTGTCCGTCTTTCGATGAGATGGTGGATTTCGCTTTGGTGGAAGTCGACTTTGACGATCCGACTACGAACGGCGAGGACGTCGCGCCTTAGCAATCGCTAAACCAACTCCGAGAGGTTATTGACCATGCCGAGCACGATCAACGACCACGAAGGTCTATTTCCTGCGAGCAAACGAAGAACAAGCAAGAAACTGAGATTGCAATCTGGATATTGCGAATATAAGATGAAAGCTTTATTGATCAAGGTGGGGTTCTGTGGCGCCTTTGTGCGGTCGTTGAACACAAAGCGAAACGCGAAGTTGCAGCTATGGCGAACTTTTAATCTAAACAAAACCCAAAGTCTAAACGCTGCCCTAAGGGCTGTATATATGGAGGAAGAGGGGTGAATTTCGTGGCCCTTGGTAGAGGGTCCAAACTAACCCTATCTCTTGTTCCCCACACATACGGACTCTAAAAATAGCCTATACTAATGTATTTCGAAATTACATGGGCCTGGCCCAATAATAAGGTGACGAGCACCTAGGATAGCCTCTGGACAAAATTTATGAAGTGGCATCTTGTATATTTCGTCCAAGGCTTCATGTACTCATTATGGTGGCTTCAAAGTCCTGAAATCATCACTTGTATCTCCATTCTTGTCCCCTTAGCATGCCATCATCTCCATGCTTGTTCTTGCTCCAATGTTCATCCTTCTCCAAGCTAGGCCCTTCATTTGTAAGCAAAACAAATGTATCCAATTTAGGCAGCATCATATTCTCATGAACATTAGAATCATTACCAAGAAACGAAAGTACACGGTAATTTAGTTGGCGTCTTGTGAGCTCTAGTAATTGGTCCAGTATGTATAGCAGCAGGGGCTGTGGGTGTAACAATGGTATTGATGTCCTCATCACAATCAAAGAACAAGCAAGAATATGATAAAAGCAATCTGAATATTGCGAGTATGTATTAAGTATTGATAAAGATGGGATCCGTAAGCGGTCTTGGTCTGGTCGTTGGACACAAACGAAGTACACGAAGTTGCAATGGCTAACTTTTAACTAAAAAAATCCCAAGGGAAAAGCTACTAGATGGATCTACTTATATAGGAGCAAGGGATGGCGGCCAAGGAGGTGGGAGGACGTCCCAAAGCAGCCTAAAACTAACCCTAGGTCGTACAAGGCTAATGGGCCCAAGTGGAGGTGACGTAACACCTTTGGACTTCTAGTTTGACTCGGATTCTGGTGCAGCGTCAGATTGTTTCGTCCACAACTCAACGCTCCGGACGGATTTTAAGGTGATTCCAATTGTGCTGGAAAGAGCATGAAATTTACTTTCAACAAAAAAAGAATCACCCAATTCGGAGTCCGTATGAAAAAGTTGTTGCCGTTTTATGTCAGATATGTCTGTGCAGTCCGAATCTGAATACAGAACGTGAGAGACTTGGACTCTATCTTCTCTTGGCCCAAAAGTGACGTGAGAAGACTTTTTGAACAGCACCTAAACTTCTCCTTTTCCCTTATCTTCATATGTGGATTGTACAAATGTCCCATACACCTGCAATTAGACAAAACACAAAAGTATGTGAAGTATTTTTGTTCTGGATAACAAAAATATATTATTGAATAGTTTGCACTAGAAATCACCTGTCAAATATGCATGTATGCAATATTTTTGGTCTTATCCAAGGTAGTCATGTCCTCATCAAAAAGTGACGTGAGAAGACTTTTTGAACAGCACCTAAACTTCTCCTTTTCCCTTATCTTCATATGTGGATTGTACAAATGTCCCATACACCTGCAATTAGACAAAACACAAAAGTATGTGAAGTATTTTTGTTCTGGATAACATAAATATATTATTGAATAGTTTGCACTAGAAATCACCTAACAAATATGCATGTATGCAATATTTTTGGTCTTATCCAAGGTAGTCATGTCCTCATCATCCTCCCCTTCTTGAAAACAAAGCCGTCCTCGGCGTTGCTTAATCTGAAATGTGGCTAATAAAAGAGACAAGGTGTACATGTTGTATATGTATACGTCATCCATTTTTACTTCCCTTGATTTTTGGATCTGTGACACATGAATAGATAAGTAACTTGCATAGTTCATAAAATCTAAAGCCAACAAATTAGCACAAGAACTAGAAGGCATGAAAATATTGCAACTCAGTTTGCACATATAAGTGAAGCTCTTATTTATTTCAAAAGATTGAGAATGTTCATCATTAAACCATCCCAACATTGGTGAATAAACCTTATTTGAATCAAATTTACATGCTACAACATGCTTAGATAAGCAAACATGCAATGAGTCATTCGACACAGAATCATCACCAAGATTAGAGGTCATATCAAAATGATTAAACATTGATTCTTTTGCATCAACAGTTAATTCAATGGGTGCTCTCAAAATTGTTGGTATTTCAGTTCTTTGATCACATGGCAAAGTCAAATTATCAATATAATCCTCGAAAATAGGTGGTGTGATCAAAGTAGTGGGTAGCTCAACACATGATGTATTCAAGTTAACTAGGCATGCATCATTCTCATGTAAAAGTGGAAAATCTGTACCTTTGTCATTACCTCTTATAGTCAACTCAGATGATGCAGGCACTCTCGATGGTGATGTGTCACATGGTGGAGATGATGTAGTCCTCGCAAAAACGGATGTGGTTGTCATAGTACGCCTAGTAGTTGAATAAATATCTGTATCAACAGTTGGAATGTGGACCGTGCACTTGTTCTCCTTGTGGGCAACACGTCGTTTTATTTCCTGTTCAGCTTTGCAAGCAAGACGAAACAAATGGTCCATAGGATAACACTCTTCATGAATTAGTATCTCCTGAATATTATGGTTTAATCCTCCCCAAAATCTATCCATAAAATCCTCTTCACTTTCTTCTAAAAATGAGTGCAGCAAGGTAGTTTGTAAATCATCATAATATTTTGTTACGGTGTCACTACCTTGTTTTAAATGTTCCAGTTTTTTAATCATGCCACGAGTATAATAAACATCAACGAATCTATCCCTCATGACATGTTTTAAATCATCCCAAGTATTAGGTACATAATCAGGGTGTAACCGACAATATTCACACCACCAAACTAGAGCATAACCAGTGAAAGAACCAACCGCAACCGTAACTTTTTTACGTTCATCAAAATTATGGGAAGCAAATATATTATTTATGTCTAACTCCCATTCAATATATAAAGCAGGTCTAAAACGGCCATTAAATGGTCGTATAGAAACATGAACCTGATCATGTGCATTTGGATGTTTGTGCACCTCTCGTGACGGTTGTGGTATTTGCATAGGTGGTGGCGTGTCTCCGCGATCGACAAAGCCCATGAATTGACTCGATCCTATCATGATTAGTAGAACAAGAAACAAAATCCAAAAATAATGTTCCTATATCTACTAGGATGTGGTGGTAAAACGCCACAAGAAAGCAAATATCAATGTCTTACAAGTTCTTACCATGCAGCGGCGGTGATCGGCAACCAGCGGTGTCAAGTAACTCCGAATATTGAGTAAAGCGATTGCCAGGGGAGCGAACGTATACACGGTGTAGAAATATGTGGAGCTGGGTTGGCTATATATGGAAGCAAAAGATTAGCAATAATCAATTCAAAGATGCAATGTTGAATAAACGCTCAACAACGGTACTGTGCTGGTCCTAGGCTAGACCGGACTAGAGACGCAAGCCTAGAACACTAATGAGGTCACGGCGTAGCTTAACTAGCATCAATGAAGGATACTAAGTAGCTTTTGACAGCAAGATATAAGTGAAGATAATGATGAAAAACAACTGCCAAGCAGGATATACAACAACTCTCTCTCCAACTTTCCTCTTGAAAGTTTGAGCCAATTTTCTGATAAATTCTTGCAAAAAATGCTACTAACTCAAGCTTTCCAATGCAAAAAGAATCACTCAATTCCGAGTTGATATGAGGAGTCAAAGAATTCTAAAACTGGCCTGAAAAATTGGAACAAGCTGTGTTCACGAACTTCGGAGGGCAAAAAAGCCTATTTAGAAGCCGATTTTGAGGTGTCAAATATTGAACTAGCTTCTGTAACTATTTACATGCGGCTCATCGCTAGGTTCAATTTGAGTACTCACAGAGCCAAAACGGACTTCGTATGAGGAAGATACACCTGTTTTACTGAACAGTGCGCAAAACAGAGTCTAATCCGAATTCAGGTACGAGATTTGATGAGGACATCAATACCATTGTTACACCCACAGCCCCTGCTGCTATACATACTGGACCAATTACTAGAGCTCGCGCACGCCAACTAAATTACAGGTACTTTCGTTTCTTGGTAATGATTCTAATGTTCATGAGAATATGATGCTGCTTAAATTGGATACATTTGTTTTGCTTACAAATGAAGGGCCTAGCTTGGAGAAGGATGAACATTGGAGCAAGAACAAGCATGGAGATGATGGCATGCAAGGGGACAAGAATGGAGTTACAAGTGATGATTTCAGGACTTTGAAGCCACCATAATGAGTGCATGAAGCCTTGGACGAAATATACAAGATGCCACTTCATAAATTTCGTCCAGAGGCTATTCTAGGTGTTGCGTCACCTTATTATTGGGCCAGGCCCATGTAATTTCGAAATACTTAAGTATAGGCTATTTTTAGAGTCCGTATGTGTGGGGAAACAAGAGATAGGGTTGGTTTCGGACCCCACCTTCAAGGGCCACGAAATTCACTCCTTTTCCCCCATATATACAGCCCTTAGGGCGTCGTTTAGACTTTGGGTTTTGTTTAGATCAAAAGTTCGCCATAGCTGCAACTTCGCGTACTTCGTTTGTGTTCAACGACCAGACAAAGGCGTCACAGAACCCCACCTTGATCAATAAAGCTTTCATCTTATATTCGCAATATCCAGATTGCAATCTCAGTTTCTTGCTTGTTCTTCGTTTGCTCGCAGGAAATAGACCCTCGTGGTCAGGTTGATCGTGCTCCGGCGTGGTCAATAACCTCTCGGAGTTGGTTTAGTGATTGCTAAGGCGCGACGCCTCGCACGCTCGTAGTCGGATCGTCAAAGTCGACTTCCACCAAAGCGAAATCCACCATCTCATCGAAAGACGGGACACCTTTGCCTCTATCAAGTGGTATCAGATTTCCGTGTTGCTCGGTGAGATTTTACTGATTTTCAGTAGTTTAGATCGAGTCTGTTCTTCATACCTATAGTTCACGAAAAAGCCAAAAAAATTAGGTTAGTTCATCCCGTCCAACCAATCTGAGCCTTTGCATAATCTTTTTCAGATTTACTTTGTTGAATTTGCGGTTGCATCGTCGTGTCAAGTTGCTGGTCTTAGCGTCTAGTCTTTTGAGTTTCGAGTTCATTCACAAGGTTGTCACGCCGCTGCCATATACCACCACCACATATTCACCGCTAATCCAATCCATATCGCCACCACATATCCGCCGCCATCACGCCCATCTGAGTCCACCTGCAACATATAACCGCCACTAGTCCGAGTTCCACCAGATTCATCTCCGCCACCAGTCCGAGTTCCACCAGATTCATCTCCGCCACCAGTCCTAGTCCGAGTCCAGTAATTGTTGCATTGTTCTCGATTTCCAGATCACGCGATACTCCGAGTCGTGACAGCAGAGGACTCCCCAACTTTCAAGCCATCCGCAGAAGAAAAATAGTTCCAGTTTCAAAAAAAAAAATTTGGCTAGGCAGTTTTTAGACCATTTGTAGACTTTTCCGAAAAAAATTTGTTGCGGAGCAAAAAAAAAGTGCAAAAAAAAGGAAAAAAAAAAGAGAAAAAAAAATTCAGAGTGTGCTCCTCCCTTGTTTACGTGCAGCGCCGTGATTTTGTTAGTGTTCTAGGCTCGCGTCTCTAGCACGGTCTAGCCTAGGACCAGCACAGTAGCGTCGTTGAGCGCCTATTCAACTTTGCATCTCTCGAATTGATTATTCTTGACCTTTTTGCTACCATATTATAAGCCTTCCCAGCTCCACATACATCTACGTGCGTGCGCTTGATTCTCCCGGTAATCGCTATATCCAAGCTTTGAGAGTTTTGACTACAACGGTTGCCGATCACCACCTACTTCTGGGTAAGAACTGGTAAGAATTTGAGATTTGCTTGACGGGTTTGTGATACACCACCACCACTTTTTAGTAGTTTGTAGGATCATATTCTTGTGTGTTTCTATTTTCTCGCTAACCATGGTAGGATCACAAGCCGATGAGACTGATTGGGAGAACCCGACTTAACAAACAGCTACATGATAAGTTTCAGCAAATGATGATTGGACAGGTGCAAGATGTGCTAAACAGATTTGATGAGGCCATGGAGAAGATAGATGGCATTGAGAAGACGCTTGAAACAAAGCTTGATAGCAAGTTTGATGAATTGCTCGCTGCGTTTTCCACAACCACCGCCGGCTGCACCTATCGCACCTCTGCAACGACAACAACTACGCCCCTTCCGAATCAGTATGGACGAGCTCAACAGTGTTCCTATTGAGCCAGGACAAAATTCTGGTGCCATTGCCATCGCTGTTGGTGCTTCTTTGGCTCCTGCATCGCTGCTGGTGGTACCGAGGAGGATGATGAGT
Source organism: Aegilops speltoides (assembly GCA_021437245.1). Classification (NCBI taxonomy): domain Eukaryota; kingdom Viridiplantae; phylum Streptophyta; class Magnoliopsida; order Poales; family Poaceae; genus Aegilops; species Aegilops speltoides. The sequence continues at coordinate 18,736 of JAHHZJ010002473.1, forward strand.
ATGTGGACGATTATGAGGATGAGGTTGATCAACATCGAACTCACGTGCAACCACCAGCACCACAACCACCAGTGTCGCCCACATGCAAATAATGGCAATATTAGGGCTCCCCTCAGTGCGAGATCATGACCATCTCCTAAACTGAAATTGAATATTCCACCATTTGAAGGTAGATATGTTCACGATATATATCTTACTTGGGAGTTAGAAACTGAACAACGATTTACATGTTTACAATATCCCGAGGAGAGACGTGTTCCTGCTGCATTGTTTGTGCTTTCACTAGCTTTGCATGTGTTTGGTGGTCTCGAACATTGTAGATTATATCCTGCTCCAGCTACTTGGGCTGCTTTGAAAACTGCTATGCGTACTCGTTGGGTTCCACCATATTATCAACGTGAATTACTTCAAAAATTGCAGCGCTTAAGACAAGGAAAAACTTTGTAGAAGAATATTATCAGAATTACAAACTGGCTTGATTAGATGTGGTATTGTTGAGGAGAATGAAGCTATGCTTGCACATTTTCTGGGTGGATTAAATAGAGATTCAGACCATTCTAGACTATAAGGATTATAATAATATCACTCGCTTATTCCATCTTGCTTGTAAAGCTGAACGTGAAGTGCAGGATCGACAGCATTGGCGCAGCACTAACTTTTCTCGCAGGTCGACCTTCATCATGGACACCACATGCATCATCTACTTCCACCGCACCATCACCTCCTTCAGTGCCACCTCCAACCGTGATACAAGAAAGCAGCCACAACCACCACTATCGCCAAGAGCACACTGTCGGGCCTGCATGAGTTCTTCTTCTTCCATGGCATCAACAGGCACACAAGTGATATTATTTGTCGTCGTTGTAAGGGAAGAGGACATTTTGAGAGAATGCAAATCTCAGCGTGTGATGATTGCTACCGAGGATGGTGGGTATGAGTCCGCTAGTGACTATGATGAGGAGACTTTGGCTCTTATTACACATGAGGAACACGGTGGAGATGATTCGATCATGAGACACAATACATGGCTGCTGAAGATGCCGACAGGTATGAATGTTTAGTTGCTCAACGTGTTTTGAGTGTGCAGGTTACACAAGCTGAGCAAAATCAGAGGCATAATTTGTTCCATACAAAGGAGTTGTGAAGGAACGTTCTATTAGCGCCATCATAGATGGAGGAGCTGCAACAACTTGGCTAGCATGGAGATGGTGGAGAAGCTATCTCTCACCACAAGACCACATCCACATCCTTACTACATCCAATGGTTCAACAACAGCGGCAAGGTTAAGGTAACACGTCTTTGTTGCGTGTGCATTTTAGTATCTCTACATATGCTGATTATGTTGATTGTGATGTGGTACCTATGCAAGCATGTTCCTTATTACTTGGTAGACCATGGCAATTTGATAAAATTCTGTACACCATGGTAGAAACAATCAAGATACTCTTGTTCATAAGGATAAAAATATTACTTTGCTTCCTATGACTCCCGAGTCCATTTTGAAAGATGATATTAATAGAGCTAATAAAGCAAAACAGAGAAAAATAAGAGTGAAAATCAGATTGTGGCAAAAGAATTTGAGCAACATATGAAGCCTAATAATAAACCATCTAGTGTTGTTTCGAAATTAAATTGAAAAGTGCATGTTTACTTGCCACCAAATCTGATATTGATGAGCTAGATTTTAGCAAATCTGTTTGCTATGCTTTTGTGTGCAAAGAGGCATTATTTTCATTCGAGGACATGCCTTCCTCTTTGCCCCTCGCCGTCACTAACATTTTGCAGAGTTCGCCGACGTCTTTCCACAAGACGTGCCACCGGATTACCACCTATTCGAGGGATTGAGCATCAAATTGACTTAATTCGGTGCATCATTACCCAACCGTGCACCATACCGCACCAATCCAGAGGAGACGAAGGAGATTATGCGTCAAGTACAGGAGCTGCTCGACAAAGGTTATATACGTAATCCCTTAGTCCTTGTGTTGTTCCTATTATTCTAGTGCGAAAAAGGATGGTACATCACGTATGTGTGTTGATTGTAGAGGCATCAATAATATTACTATTCGTTATCGCCACCCTATTCCTAGGCTAGATGATATGCTTGATGAATTGAGTGGCTCTACAATATTCTCCAAAGTTGATTTGCGAGTGGATACCATCAAATTCGTATGAAATTGGGAGATGAATGGAAAACAGCATTTAAAACTAAGTTTGGATTATATGAGTGGTTAGTCATGCCTTTTGGGTTAACTAATGCACCTAGTACTTTCATGAGATTAATGAGCGAAGTTTTACGTGCTTTCATTGGACGATTTGTGGTAGTCTATTTTGATGATATACTGATTTATAGCAAATCTTTGGAAGAACATTTGGAACATTTACGTGTTGTTTTTAATGCTCTACGTGATGCACGCTTGTTTGGTAACCTTGGGAAGTGCACCTTTGCACCGACCGAGTATCTTTTCTTTGCTATGTTGTTACTCCACAGGAATTGAAGTTGATAAAGCCAAGATTGAAGCTATTGAGAGTTGGCCGCAACCCAAAACGGTCACACAAGTGAGGAGTTTCTTGGCCTCGCTGGTTTCTATAGGCGTTTTGAGAGATTTCAGCACCATTGCTGCACCTCTCAACGAGCTTACAAAGAAGGATGTGCCTTTTGTTTGGGGTACATGGGAAGAAGCCTTCACGGTATTGAAAGCTAAGTTGACACATGCTCCTTTACTCCAACTTCCCGATTTTAATAAGACTTTTGAGCTTGAATGTGATGCTAGTGGAATTGGATTAGAGGTGTGTTATTACAAGATGGCAAACCTGTTGCATACTTTTACGAAAAATTGAGTGGGCCTAGTCTGAATTACTCTACTTATGATAAAGAATTATATGCTCTTGTTCGGACTTTAGAAACATGGCAACATTATTTATGGCCCAAAGAATTTGTTATACATTCGATCATGAATCTTTGAAACATATTAAAAGTCAAGCTAAACTGAATCGTAGACATGCTAAATGGGTTGAATTCATTGAGACTTTCCTTATGTCATTAAACACAAGAAGGGTAAAGAAAATGTTATTGCTGATGCATTGTCTCGTCGCTATACTATGCTTTCACAACTTGACTTCAAAATATTTGGTTTGGAGACCATCAAAGATCAATATGTGCATGATGCTGATTTTAAAGATGTATTGCAGAATTGTAAAGAAGGAAGAACATGGAACAAGTTTGTCGTTAATGATGGATTTGTGTTCGTGCTAACAAGCTATGCATTCCAGCTAGCTCCATTCGCCTTTTGTTGTTGCAGAGGCGATGGAGGAGGACTAATGGGACACTTTGGCGTGAAGAAGACGGAGGACGTACTTGCTACACATTTCTTTTGGCCAAAGATGAGACGGGATGTTGAGCGCTTTATTGCTCGCTGCACTACATGTCAAAAAGCTAAGTCACGACTCAATCCTCATGGTTTATATATGCCTTTGCCTGTACCTAGTGTTCCTTGGGAGGATATATCTATGGACTTTGTTTTAGGTTTACCTAGAACAAAGAAGGGAGGATAGCATATTTGTTGTCGTGGATAGATTCTCTAAAATGGCACACTTTATACCATGTCATAAAAGCGATGATCTTTGTCAATGTTGCTGATTTGTTCTTTCATGAAATTATTCGCTTGCATGGTGTGCCAAATACTATTGTTTCAGATCGTGATACTAAATTTCTTAGCCACTTTTGGAAGATGTTTATGGGCTAAGTTGGGGACTAAACTGCTTTTTAGTACTACTTGTCACCCCAAACCGATGGACAAACTGAAGTAGTCAATAGAACATTGTCTACTATGCTTAGGGCTGTTCTAAAGAAAAATAAGAAAATGTGGAGGAATGCTTGCCTCATATTGAATTTGCTTATAATCGTTCATTGCATTCTACTACTAAGATGTGCCCTTTTGAAGTTGTGTATGGTTTCCTACCTCGTGCACCTATTGATTTGTTGCCTCTTCCATCTTGGAGAAGGTTAATTTTGATGCTAAAGAACGTGCTGAATTGATTTTAAAATGCATGAGTTAACTAAGGAAAACATTGAGCGTATGAATGCTAAATATAAACTTGCTGGAGATAAGGGTAGAAAACATGTTGTGTTTGCACCGGAGATCTTGTTTGGTTACATTTATGTAAGGATAGATTTCCTGATTTGCGCAAATCAAAGCTAATGCCACGTGCTGCTGGTCCTTTTAAGGTGTTGGAGAAAGTAAATGATAATGCATATAAACTTGAGCTGCCTGCAGATTTTGGGGTTAGTCCCACTTTTAACATTGCAGATTTGAAGCCATATTTGGGTGAGGAAGATGAACTTCCGTCGAGGACGACTTCATTTCAAGAAGGGGAGGATGATGAGGACATCAATACCATTGTTACACCCACAGCCCCCGCTGCTATACATCTTGGACCAATTACTAGAGCTCTCAAGACGCCAACTAAATTACCTGTACTTTCGTTTCTTGGTAATGATTCTAATGTTCATGAGAATATGATGCTGCCTAAATTGGATACATTTGTTTTGCTTACAAATGAAGGGCCTAGCTTGGAGAAGGATGAACATTGGAGCAAGAACAAGCATGGAGATGATGGCATGCAAGGGGACAAGAATGGAGTTACAAGTGATGATTTCAGGACTTTGAAGCCACCATAATGAGTGCATGAAGCCTTGGACGAAATATACAAGATGCCACTTCATAAATTTCGTCCAGAGGCTATTCTAGGTGTCGTCACCTTATTATTGGGCCAGGCCCATGTAATTTCGAAATACTTAAGTATAGGCTATTTTAGAGTCCGTATGTGTGGGGAAACAAGAGATAGGGTTGGTTTGGACCCCACCACCAAGGGCCACGAAATTCACCTTTTCCCCATATATACAGCCCTTAGGGCACCGTTTAGACTTTGGGTTTGTTTAGATCAAAAGTTCGCCATAGCTGCAACTTCAGCATTTCGTTTGTGTTCAACGACCAGACAAAGGCGCCACGTAACCCCACCTTGATCAATAAAGCTTTCATCTTATATTCGCAATATCCAGATTGCAATCTCAGTTTCTTGCTTGTTCTTCGCTTGCTCGCAGGAAATAGACCTCGTGGTCGGGTTGATCGTGCTCGGCGTGGTCAATAACCTCTCGGAGTTGGTTTAGCGATTGCTAAGCGCGACGTCCTCGCACGTTCGTAGTCGGATCGTCAAAGTCGACTTCCACCAAAGCGAAATCCACCATCTCATCGAAAGACGGGACACCTTTGCCTCTATCAAGATTGATTCTAGATAGATCCGATTTTTTTATTCTCTCTTTTTTTCCTCACGCTTTTTTTTTCTTTTTCTTTCTCTCTTTTTTTTCTCTGACTTTTTTTTTTACTTTTTTTTTCTCTGTCTGTTTTTCCCTCTTTCCAAGACAAACTAGATAAGATGCAGATTGGATCAGGCGAAGATGTGAATGACCTCAACTATGATTATGACAATGAGCGGTCGTAGCACGTGGTGGAAATTGATGGATGGGATGGTGGACAGCGGAAGGATAATGATGCAGCAAGGCGTGACTAATGTGAACAGAACTCGAAACTCTAAAGGAACTAGACCCTAAGACCAGCAACTCGACACGACAATGCAAACCGATAATTCAACTATGCAAGCAATGAATAGAAAATTGCAAAGGCTCGGACTGGCTTGGATAAAGGATGAATAGATCTAACTTTTTTGTGGCTTTTTCATGGACTTGTAGGTATGAATGATGATGGGATCGAAACTATGAAAAACTGTAAAATCTCACCGAGCAACCTGAAAACCGATACCACTTGATAGAGGCGTAAGGTGTCCGATCTTCGATGAGATGATAACTATCGATTTGGTGGAGACGACTTTGACGATCCGACTACAAACGTGCACGACGTTGCACCTTAGCAATCGCTAAACCAACTCCGAGAGGTTATTGACCACGCCGGAGCACAATCAACGACCACGAAGGTCTATTCCTGCAAGCGATCGAAGAACAAGCAAGAATGTGATAAAAGCAATCTGAATATTAAGTAGTATGTATGAAGTATTGATAAAGGTGGGGATCCATAAGCGGTCTTGGTCTGGTCGTTGGACACAAACGAAGTACAACGAAGTTGCAATGGCTAACTTTTAACTAAACAAATCCCAAGGAAAAGCTACTAGATGGATCTACTTATATAGGAGCAAGGGGTGGCGGCCAAGGAGGTGGGAGGACGTCCCAAGGCAGCCTAAAACTAACCCTAGGTCGTACAAGGCCAATGGGCCCAAGTGGGGGTGATGTAACACCTTTGGACTTGTAGTTTGACTCGGATTCTGGTGCAGCAACAGATTGTTTCGTCCATAACTCAATGCTCCGGACGGATTTTAAGGTGATTCCAATTGTGCTGGAAAGAGCGTGAAATCTACATTCCAACAAAAAAAGAATCACCCAATTCGGAGTCCGTATGAAAAGGTTGTTGGCGTTTTGAGTCAGGTATGTCTGTGCAGTCCGAATCTGAATCCAGAACGTGAGAGACTTGGACTCTATCTTCTCTTGGCCCAAAAGATTCGTGAGAAGACTTTTTGGACGACACCTAAACTTCTCCTTTTCCTTATCTTCATATGTGGATGGTACAAATGTCCCATACACCTGCAATTAGACAAAACACAAAAGTATGTGAAGTATTTTTGTTCGGATAACATAAATATATTATTGAATAGTTTGCACTAGAAATCACCTCACTAATATGCATGTATGCAATATTTTGGTCTTATCCAAGGTACTCATGTCCTCATCACTACATCAAGTCCTTTCAAGATCAAGTGAAGTCATACAAGAAACTTCCACGACTACGCCTCGATGGTGGCTTCACACCTTCGGAGAGCTACGAGATGAGTTGGTCCAAGATGAACAAAGTGATGCGGCGAGAGTTTGTGCCTCCAACCTACATGGAACATCTTCAACGCCAATTGGAGAACACCATACAAGGATGCAAGTCCCTCGACGAGTACTTCAAGAACATGAAGGAAGCCTTGCGACGTGCCGGTGTAGACGACCCCATTTGGATGAAGTTCTACTTCATGATGGGATTGAACAACGACATCTCCAAGACTATCTTCCTCCAGAACTACAAGTCCCTTGACGACAACTACTTTGGTGCTCTCAAGGCGGAGCAAGAACTCAAGAAGGCCAAGTTTACTCGACCCCGAGCTCACTTTGCAACGACCACGCTACAAGACGGCGAGAGTGATGATTTGCCATCTTCGGCCTTCATTCATGACGAGAGTGATGACGTGCCATCTTCGGCCTTCATCCATGACGAGAGTGATGATGTGCCATCTTCGGCCTTCATCCACGGTGACGACTACGAGACGGTTGAGCATGGGATTCTCCCTTCAACCACGGCGACGTATGATGCCTTGAGTGACTTTTGTCACCATATTGAGAGTGAGAGTGACTTCACCACTAGCCCCATATATGATGAGCCGCCCCAATTCCCATGTGAGGAGAGCCACCATGATGTAGGGTGGAACCCTAATTCGTCGATCTTTCACGTTTGGAGTGGGATCCCTCAAAGAACACGATGAACACGGGGAAGAACGGAGAGAAATCACAAGGGGAAACACTCAAGAACAAGTCCAATCACACATCCACTAGACAATCAAACACACAAGATCCACAAGGTACATGAACAACAAAGGGAAAGATACAAGGTAAGGTTCATCTCCAAGAGGAGGTCTTGATGATATCCTAGATGGATCTTCCCTAAAGAGGGGTCTTGAATCCATAGGGGGATCTTCTCCTAGATGGAGGTCTTGGCCTCCAATGGAGTAGTGGTCTCTCTCTCTCTCTCAAGAATAGAGGTAGGTAGGAGCAAAGCTCACTTAAGAATGAGCTATCACTTTGCTAACCCTAGAAAGGAGGTGGAGGAGGTCTATTTATAGCCCAAGGGCGAAGGGGTAAGTGAGGGGGCGAAGGTACGGGCCTCGCCCAAGTCACGCCACAGTGGGGTCCGGATGATCCGGATGGTGGCCCGGATGATCCGATTGTCGGGGTCCGGATGATCCGGGCGACCGTCCGGATGATCCGGCCGTCGAGAGCTCATTTGTCTTGGGCATGTTAGCCGGATCATCCGGGAGGCCGTCCGGATCATCCGGGCTGGGGTCCGGATCGTCCGATTGGGGGTCCGGATGATCCGGGCAACTCCAGTCTTCTTCTCCTTTCTTCCGTCTTCTCTTCCACGCTTCCCTCGCGGATGGTGTAGTCATTCCTTGGCGCTTGCACTCCTCCTTGACATCCGTGAAGCTCCGGCAATACCTATGCATACGCAAGGAGTGTCAAGTAGTATGCCATCCTCGAATGATAGAGGCGGTGTCCCGATCTTTCGATGAGATGGTGGATTTCGCTTTGGTGGAAGTCGACTTTGACGATCCGACCACGAAGCGTCAGCGAGGGCGTCGCCTTAGCAATCGCTAAACCAACTCCAAGAGGTTATTGACCACGCCGAGACACGATCAACGACCACGAGGGTCTATTTCCTGCGAGCAAGCGAAGAACAAGCAAGAAACTAAGATTGCAATCTGGATATTGCGTAATATAAGATGAAAGCTTTATTGATCAAGGTGGGGTTCTGTGGACGCCTTTGTGCAGTCGTTGAACACAAACGGCATCTGTGAAGTTGCAGCTATGGCGAACTTTTGATCTAAACAAAACCCAAAGTCTAAGCGGTGCCCTAAGGGCTGTATATATGGAGGAAGAGGTGAATTTCGTGGCCCTTGGTAGAGGGTCCCAAACTAACCCTATCTCTTGTTTCCCCACACATCTGGACTCTATAAATAGCCTATACTTATGTATTTCGAAATTACATGGGTCTGGCCCAATAATAAGGTGACGAGCACCTAGAATAGCCTCTGGACGAAATTTATGAAGTGGCATCTTGTATATTTCGTCCAAGGCTTCATGCACTCATTATGGTGGCTTCAAAGTCCTGAAATCATCACTTGTAACTCCGTTCTTGTCCCCTTAGCATGCCATCATCTCCATGCTTGTTCTTGCTCCAATGTTCATCCTTCTCCAAGCTAGGCCCTTCATTTGTAAGCAAAACAAATGTATGCAATTTAAGCAAAGATCATATTCTCATGAACATTAGAATCATTACCAAGAAATGAAAGTACACAGTAATTTAGTTGGCGTCTTGTGAGCTCTAGTAATTGGTCTAGTATGTATAGCAGCAGGGGCTGTGGGTGTAACAATGGTATTGATGTCCTCATCATCCTCCCTTCTTGAAATGAAGTCGTCCTCGACGGAAGTTCATCTTCCTCACCCAAATATGGCTTCAAATCTGCAATGTTAAAGGTGGACTAACCCCAAAATCTGCGAGCAGCTCAAGTTTATATGCATTATCATTTACTTTCTCCAACACCTTAAAGGGACCAGCAGCCACGTGGCATTAGCTTTGATTTGCGCAAATCAGAAATCTATCCTTACATAAATGTAACCAAACAAGATCTCGAGTGCAAACACAACATGTTTTCTACCCTTATCTCCAAACAAGTTTATATTTAGCATTCATACGCTCAATGTTTTCCTTAGTTAACTCATGCATTTTAAAATCAATTCAGCACGTTCTTTAGCATCAAAATTAACCTTCTCCGAAGATGGAAGAGGCAACAAATCAATAGGTGCAGGAGGGAAACCATACACAACTTCAAAGGGCACATCTTAGTAGTAGAATGCAATGAGCGATTATAAGCAAATTCAATATGAGGCAAGCATTCCTCCCACATTTTTTCTTATTATTCTTTAGACAACCCTAAGCATAGTAGACAATGTTCTATTGACTACTTCAGTTTGTCCATCGGTTTGGGGTGACAGGTAGTACTAAAAGCAGTTTAGTCCCCAACTTAGCCCATAAACATCTCCAAAAGTGGCTAAGAAATTTAGTATCACGATCTGAAACAATAGTATTTGGCACACCATGCAAGCGAATAATTTCATGAAAGAACAAATCAACAACATTGACAAACATCATCGCTTTTATGACATGGTATAAAGTGTGCCATTTTTAGAATCTATCCACGACAACAAATATGCTATCCCTCCTTTTTTGTTCTAGGTAAACCTAAAACAAAGTCCATAGATATATCCTCCCAAGGAACACTAGGTGTACAGCAAAGGCATATATAAACCATGAGGATTGAGTCGTGACTTAGCTTTTGACATGTAGTCGGCAGCAATAAAAACGCTCAACATCCCGTCTCATCTTTGGCCAAAAGAAATGTGTAGCAAGTACGTCCTCCGTCTTCTTCACGCCAAAGTGTCCCATTAGTCCTCCTCCATCGCCTCCTGCAACAACAAAAAAGACGAAGCGGAGCTAGCTGGAATGCATAGCTTGTTAGCACGGAACACAAATCCATCATTAACGACAAACTTGTTCCATGTTCTTCCTTCTTTACAATTCTGCAATACATCTTTAAAATCAGCATCATGCACTTATTGATCTTTGATGGTCTCCAAACCAAATATTTTGAAGTCAAGTTGTGAAAGCATAGTATAGCTGACGAGACAATGCATCAACAATAACATTTTCTTTACCCCTCTTGTGTTTAATGACATAAGGGAAAGTCTCAATGAATTCAACCCATTTAGCATGTCTACTGATTCAGTTTAGCTTGACTTTTAATATGTTTCAAAGATTCATGATCAAGAATGTATAACAAATTCTTTGGGCCATAAATAATGTTGCCATGTTTCTAAAGTCGAACAAGAGCATATAATTCTTTATCATAATTAGAGTAATTCAGACTAGGCCCACTCAATTTTTTCAGAAAAGTATGCAACAGGTTTGCCATCTTGTAATAACACACCTCCTAATCCAATTCCACTAGCATCACATTCAAGCTCAAAAGTCTTATTAAAATCAGGAAGTTGGAGTAAATGAGCATGTGTTAACTTATCTTTCAACACCGTGAAGGCTTCTTCCTGTGCGGTACACCAAACAAAAGGCACATCCTTCTTTGTAAGCTCGTTGAGAGGTGCAGCAATGGTGCTGAAATCTCTCACAAAACGCCTATAGAAACCAGCGAGGCCAAGGAAACTCCTCACTTGTGTGACCGTTTTGGGCTGCGGCCAACTCTCAATAGCTTCAATCTTGGCTTTATCAACTTCAATTCCCTGTGGAGTAACAACATAGTGATGAGGACATCAATACCATTGTTACACCCACAGCCCCTGCCGCTATACATCTTGGACCAATTACTAGAGCTCAAGACGCCAACTAAATTACAGTGTACTTTCGTTTCTTGGTAATGATTCTAATGTTCATGAGAATATGATGCTGCCTAAATTGGATACATTTGTTTTGCTTACAAATGAAGGGCCTAGCTTGGAGAAGGATGAACATTGGAGCAAGAACAAGCATGGAGATGATGGCATGCGCAAGGGGACAAGAATGGAGTTACAAGTGATGATTTCAGGACTTTGAAGCCACCATAATGAGTGCATGAAGCCTTGGACGAAATATACAAGATGCCACTTCATAATATTCGTCCATAGGCTATTCTAGGTGTCTCGTCACCTTATTATTGGGCCAGGCCCATGTAATTTCGAAATACATTAGTATAGGCTATTTTTAGAGTCCGTATGTGTGGGAAACAAGAGATAGGGTTAGTTTGGACCCCACACCAAGGGCCACGAAATTCACCCCTCTTCCTCCATATATACAGCCCTTAGGGCACCGCTTAGACTTTGGGTTTTGTTTAGATCAAAAGTTCGCCATAGCTGCAACTTCGCGTTTCGTTTGTGTTCAACGACTGGACAAAGGCGCCACAGAACCCCACCTTGATCAATAAAGCTTTCATCTTATATTCGCAATATCCAGATTGCAATCTCAGTTTCTTGCTTGTTCTTCGTTTGCTCGCAGGAAATAGACCCTCGTGGTCGGAGTTGATCGTGCTCGGCGTGGTCAATAACCTCTCGGAGTTGGTTTAGCGATTGCTAAGCGCGACGCCTCGCGACTTCGTAGTCGGATCGTCAAAGTCGACTTCCACCAAAGCGAAATCCACCATCTCATCGAAAAGACGGACACCTTTGCCTCTATCAAGTGGTATCAGATTTCCGGGTTGCTCGGTGAGATTTTACAGTTTTTAAGTAGTTTAGATCGAGTCTGTTCTTCATACCTATAGTCCACGAAAAAGCCACAAAAAAAAATTAGGGTTAGTTCATCCTATCCGAACCAATCTCGAGCCTTTGCATAATCTTTTTCGTATTTGCTTTGTTGAATTTGCGGTTGCATCGTCGTGTCAAGTTGCTGGTCTTAGCGTCTAGTCTTTAGAGTTTCGAGTTCTGGTCATAAGTTGTCACGCCGCCGCGCCATATACCACCACCACATATTCACCACCAATCCTTATCCATATACGCTTGAACCACATATACCACCCGCCTATCACGCTTGAATCCGTATCCATCCACCACCACCGCCATATATAACCGCCACTAGTCCGAAGTTCCATTAGATTCATCTCCGCCATCCATCTAAGTTCCACGTGTTTCATCTCGAGTAGGTTTGATTCCTAGTCCGAGTCCGTAGAATTGTTGCATTGTTCTCGATTTCAGATCACGCGACATTTTCCAAAAGCATACGGGATAAAAAGAGAGGACTATCCTAACTTTCAAGCCGTATTCCGTTATAGAAAGAAAAATAGTTTCAGTTTTTTCAAAAAAAAATTTGGCTAAAAATTTTTAGACCATTTGTAGACTTTTTCACAAAAAGAGTTTTGAGACAGCATTAAAATTTTAAAAAAAAAAAAAAAAAAAAGCAAAAAAAAAAAAAAAAAAAAAATTCAGTGTGCTCCTCCCTTGTTTACGTGCAGCGCCGTGATTTTGTTAGTGTTCTAGGCTCGCGTCTCTAGCACGGTCTAGCCTAGGACCAACCTGAAGAGCGTCGTTGAGCGTTTATTCAACTTTGCATCTCCGAATTGATTATTCTTGACCTTTTTGCTACCATATTATAAGCCTTCCCAGCTCCACATACATCTACGTCGTGCGTTTGATTCTCCCCGTAATCGCTATATCCAAGCTTTGAGAGTTTTGACTACAACGGTTGCCGATCACCACCGCTTTCACGGGTAAGAACCGGTAAGAATTTGAGATTTGCTTGACGGGTTTGTGATACACCACCACCACTTTTTAGTAGTTTGTAGGATCATATTCTTGTGTGTTTCTATTTTCTGCTAACCATGGTAGGATCACAAGCCGATGAGACTGATTGGGAGAACCTGACGAACAAACAGCTACATGATAAGTTTCAGCAAATGATGATTGGACAGGTGCAAGATGTGCTAAACAGATTTGATGAGGCCATGGAGAAGATAGATGGCATTGAGAAGACGTTTGAAACAAAGCTTGATAGCAAGTTTGATGAATTGCTCGCGCGTTTTCCACAACCACCGCCGGCTGCACCTATCGCACCTCTGCAACGACAACAACCACGCCCTTCCGAATCAGTATGGACGAGCTCGGCGTGTTCCTATTGAGCCAGGACAAAATTCGGTGCCGCTGCTCACTGCTGTTGGTGCTTCTTTGGCTCCGCCATCTGCTGCTGGTGGTACCGAGGAGGATGATGAGTATGTGGAGATTATGAGGATGAGGTTGATCAACATCGAACTACGTGCAACCACCAGCACCACAACCACCAGGTCGTCCACATGCAAATAATGGCAATATTGGGGCTCCCCTCAGTGCGAGATCATGACCATCTCCTAAACTGAAATTGAATATTCCACCATTTGAGGGTAGATATGTTCTGATATATATCTTACTTGGGAGTTAGAAACTGAACAACGATTTACATGTTTACAATATCCCGAGGAGAGACGTGTTCCGCTGCTGTTTGTGCTTTCACTAGCTTTGCATGTGTTTGGTGGTGCGAACATTGTAGATTATATCCTGTTCCAGCTACTTGGGCTGCTTTGAAAACTGCTATGCGTACTCGTTGGGTTCCACCATATTATCAACGTGAATTACTTCAAAAATTGCAGCGCTTAAGACAAGGAAAAAACTTTGTAGAAGAATATTATCGGGAATTACAAACTGGCTTGATTAGATGTGGTATTGTTGAGGAGAATGAAGCTATGCTTGCACATTTTCCGGTGGATTAAATAGAGAGATTCAGACCATTCTAGACTATAAGGATTATAATAATATCACTCGTTTATTCCATCTTGCTTGTAAAGCTGAGCGTGAAGTGCAGGATCGGCGAGGCATTGGCGCAGCACTAACTTTTCTGCAGGTCGACCTTCATCATGGACACCACATGCATCATCTACTTCCACTTGCACCATCACCTCCTTCAGGTGCCACCTCCAACCGTGATACAAGAAAGCAGCACAACCACCACTATCGCCAAGAGCACACCTGCTGGGCCTGCACAGAGTTCTTCTTCTTCCATGGCATCAACAGGCACACAAGTGATATTATTTGTCGTCGTTGTAAGGGAAGAGGACATTTTGCGAGAGAATGCAAATCTCAGCGTGTGATGATTGCTACGAGGATGGTGGGTATGAGTCCGCTAGTGACTATGATGAGGAGACTTTGGCTCTTATTACACATGAGGAACACGGTGGAGATGATTCGATCATGAGACACAATACATGGCTGTGAAGATCTTGGTGGTATGAATGTTTAGTTGCTCAACGTGTTTTGAGTGTGCAGAGTTACACAAGCTGAGCAAAATCAGAGGCATAATTTGTTCCATACAAAGGAGTTGTGAAGGAACGTTCTATTAGCGTCATCATAGATGGAGGAGCTGCAACAACTTGGCTAGCATGGAGATGGTGGAGAAGCTATCTCTCACCACAAGACCACATCCACATCCTTACTACATCCAATGGTTCAACAACAGCGGCAAGGTTAAGGTAACACGTCTGCTTAGTGTGCATTTTAGTATCTCTACATATGCTGATTATGTTGATTGTGATGTGGTACCTATGCAAGCATGTTCCTTATTACTTGGTAGACCATGGCAATTTGATAAAATTCAGACACCATGGTAGAAACAATCAGTATACTCTTGTTCATAAGGATAAAAATATTACTTTGCTTCCTATGACTCCTGAGTCCATTTTGAAAGATGATATTAATAGAGCTAATAAAGCAAAACAGGAGAAAATAAGAGTGAAAATCAGATTGTGGCAAAAGAATTTGAGCAACATATGAAGCCTAATAATAAACCATCTAGTGTTGTTTCGAAATTAAATTGAAAAGTGCATGTTTACTTGCCACCAAATCTGATATTGATGAGCTAGATTTTAGCAAATCTGTTTGCTATGCTTTTGTGTGCAAAGAGGCATTATTTTCATTCGAGGACATGCCTTCCTCTTTGCCCCTCGCTGTCACTAACATTTTGGGAGTTCACGACGTCTTTCCACAAGGCGTGCCACGGGATTACCACCTATTCGAGGGATTGAGCATCAAATTGACTTAATTCCGGTGCATCATTACCCAACCGTGCACCATACCGTACCAATCCGGAGGAGACGAAGGAGATTATCGTCAAGTCACGGGAGCTGCTCGACAAAGGTTATATCGCGAATCCCTTAGTCCTTGTGCTGTTCCTATTATTCTAGTGCGAAAAAGGATGGTACGTCCACGTATGTGTGTTGATTGTAGAGGCATCAATAATATTACTATTCGTTATCGTCACCCTATTCCTAGGCTAGATGATATGCTTGATGAATTGAGTGGCTCTACAATATTCTCCAAAGTTGATTTGCGTAGTGGATACCATCAAATTCGTATGAAATTGGGAGATGAATGGAAAACAGCATTTAAAACTAAGTTTGGATTATATGAGTGGTTAGTCATGCCTTTTGGGTTAACTAATGCACCTAGTACTTTCATGAGATTAATGAGCGAAGTTTTACGTGCTTTCATTGGACGATTTGTGGTAGTCTATTTTGATGATATACTGATTTATAGCAAATCTTTGGAAGAACATTTGGAACATTTACGTGTTGTTTTTAATGCTCTCGTGATGCACGTTTGTTTGGTAACCTTGGAAGTGCACCTTTTGCACCGACCGAGTATCTTTTCTTTGCTATGTTGTTACTCCACAGGAATTGAAGTTGATAAAGCCAAGATTGAAGCTATTGAGAGTTGGCCGCAACCAAAACGGTCACACAAGTGAGGAGTTTCCTTGGCCTCGCTGGTTTCTATAGGCGTTTTGTGAGAGATTTCAGCACCATTGCTGCACCTCTCAATGAGCTTACAAAGAAGGATGTGCCTTTTGTTTGGGGTACCGCACGGAAGAAGCCTTCACGGTATTGAAAGCTAAGTTGACACATGCTCCTTTACTCCAACTTCCGATTTTAATAAGACTTTTGAGCTTGAATGTGATGCTAGTGGAATTGGATTAGGAGGTGTGTTATTACAAGATGGCAAACCTGTTGCATACTTTTACGAAAAATTGAGTGGGCCTAGTCTGAATTACTCTACTTATGATAAAGAATTATATGCTCTTGTTAGGACTTTAGAAACATGGCAACATTATTTATGGCCCAAAGAATTTGTAATACATTCGATCATGAATCTTTGAAACATATTAAAAGTCAAGCTAAACTGAATCGTAGACATGCTAAATGGGTTGAATTCATTGAGACTTTCCTTATGTCATTAAACACAAGAAGGGTAAAGAAAATGTTATTGATGCATTGTCTAAATCGCTATACTATGCTTTCACAACTTGACTTCAAAATATTTGGTTTGGAGACCATCAAAGATCAATATGTGCATGATGCTGATTTTAAAGATGTATTGCAGAATTGTAAAGAAGGAAGAACATGGAACAAGTTTGTCGTTAATGATGGATTTGTGTTCGTGCTAACAAGCTATGCATTCCAGCTAGCTCCATTCGTCTTTTGTTGTTGCAGGAGGCGCATGGAGGAGGACTAATGGGACACTTTGGCGTGAAGAAGACGGAGGACGACTTGCTACACATTTCTTTTGGCCAAAGATGAGGACGGATGTTGAGCGTTTTATTGCTCGCTGCACTACATGTCAAAAAGCTAAGTCACGACTCAATCCTCATGGTTTATATATGCCTTTGCCTGTACCTAGTGTTCCTTGGGAGGATATATCGATGGACTTTGTTTTAGGTTTACCTAGAACAAAGAAGGGAGGATAGCATATTTGTTGTCGTGGATAGATTCTCGAAAATGGCACACTTTATACCATGTCATAAAAGCGATGATCTTGTCAATGTTGCTGATTTGTTCTTTCATGAAATTATTAAGCTTGCATGGTGTGCCAAATACTATTGTTTCAGATCGTGATACTAAATTTCTTAGCCACTTTTGGAGATGTTTATGGGCTAAGTTGGGGACTAAACTGCTTTTTAGTACTACTTGTCACCCCAAACCGATGGACAAACTGAAGTAGTCAATAGAACATTGTCTACTATGCTTAGGGCTGTTCTAAAGAAAAATAAGAAAATGTGGGAGGAATGCTTGCCTCATATTGAATTTGCTTATAATCGTTCATTGCATTCTACTACTAAGATGTGCCCTTTTGAAGTTGTGTATGATTTCCTACCTCGTGCACCTATTGATTTGTTGCCTCTTCCATCTTGGAGAAGGTTAATTTTGATGCTAAAGAACGTGCTGAATTGATTTTAAAATGCATGAGTTAACTAAGGAAAACATTGAGCGTATGAATGCTAAATATAAACTTTGGAGATAAGGGTAGAAAACATGTTGTGTTTGCACAGGAGATCTTGTTTGGTTACATTTGCGTGAGGATAGATTTCTGATTTGCATAAATCAAAGCTAATGCCACGTCTTCTGGTCCTTTTAAGGTGTTGGAGAAAGTAAATGATAATGCATATAAACTTGAGCTGCCTGCAGATTTTGGGGTTAGTCCACTTTTAACATTGCAGATTTGAAGCCATATTTGGGTGAGGAAGATGAACTTCCGTCGAGGGCGACTTCATTTCAAGAAGGGAGGATGATGAGGACATCAATACCATTGTTACACCCACAGCCCTGCTGCTATACATCTTGGACCAATTACTAGAGCTCGCAAGACGCCAACTAAATTACGGTACTTTCGTTTCTTGGTAATGATTCTAATGTTCATGAGAATATGATGCTGCCTAAATTGGATACATTTGTTTTGCTTACAAATGAAGGGCCTAGCTTGGAGAAGGATGAACATTGGAGCAAGAACAAGCATGGAGATGATGGCATGCATAAAGGGGACAAGAATGGAGTTACAAGTGATGATTTCAGGACTTTGAAGCCACCATAATGAGTGCATGAAGCCTTGGACGAAATATACAAGATGCCACTTCATAAATTTCGTCCAGAGGCTATTCTAGGTGCTTCGTCACCTTATTATTGGGCCAGGCCCATGTAATTTCGAAATACTTAAGTATAGGCTATTTTAGAGTCCGTATGTGTGGGGAAACAAGAGATAGGGTTGGTTTGGACCCCACCTTCAAGGGCCACGAAATTCACTCCTTTTCCCCATATATACAGCCCTTAGGGCGTCGTTTAGACTTTGGGATTTGTTTAGATCAAAAGTTCGCCATAGCTGCAACCGCGTGCCGTTTGTGTTCAACGACCGGACAAAGGCGTCCACAGAACCCCACCTTGATCAATAAAGCTTTCATCTTATATTCGCAATATCCAGATTGCAATCTCAGTTTCTTGCTTGTTCTTCGTTTGCTCGCAGGAAATAGACCCTCGTGGTCAGGTTGATCGTGCTCGGCGTGGTCAATAACCTCTCGGAGTTGGTTTAGCGATTGCTAAGTAGCGGCGTCCTCGCCGCCTTCAGTAGTCGGATCGTCAAAGTCGACTTCCACCAAAGCGAAATCCACCATCTCATCGAAAGGCGGGACACCTTTGCCTCTATCAAGATTGATTCTAGATAGATCCGATTTTTATTCTCTCTTTTTTCCTCACGCTTTTTTTTTCTTTTTCTTTCTCTCTTTTTTTTCTCTGACTTTTTTTTTTACTTTTTTTTTCTCTGTCTGTTTTTCCCTCTTTCCAAGACAAACTAGATAAGATGCAGATTGGATCAGGCGAAGATGTGAATGACCTCAACTATGATTATGACAATGAACAGTGCGTAGCACGTGGTGGAAATTGATGGATGGGATGGTGGACAGCGGAAGGGATAATGATGCAGCGGCGGCGTGACTAATGTGAACAGAACTCGAAACTCTAAAGGAACTAGACCCTAAGACCAGCAACCCGACACGACAATGCAACCGATAATTCAACTATGCAAGCAATGAATAGAAAATTGCAAAGGCTCGGGTGGCTTGGATAAAGGATGAATAGATCTAACTTTTTTGTGGCTTTTTCATGGACTGTAGGTATGAAATGACAGATGGGATGAAACTATGAAAAGCGTAAAATCTCACCGAGCAACCTGAAAACTGATACCACTTGATAGAGGCGAGGGTGTCCCGATCTTTCGATGAGATGATAACTATCGATTTGGTGGAGAGCGACTTTGACGATCCGACTACAAGCGTACGACGTTGCACCTTAGCAATCGCTAAACCAACTCCGAGAGGTTATTGACCACGCCGGAGCACAATCAACCTGACCACGAAGGTCTATTCCTGCAAGCAGTCGAAGAACAAGCAAGAATGTGATAAAAGCAATCTGAATATTGCGAGTATGTATGAAGTATTGATAAAGGTGGGGGATCCATAAGCGGTCTTGGTCTGGTCGTTGGACACAAACGAAGTACACGAAGTTGCAATGGCTAACTTTTAACTAAACAAATCCCAAGGGAAAAGCTACTAGATGGATCTACTTATATAGGAGCAAGGGGTGGCGGCCAAGGAGGTGGGAGGACGTCCCAAGGCAGCCTAAAACTAACCCTAGGTCGTACAAGGCCAATGGGCCCAAGTGGGGGTGATGTAACACCTTTGGACTTGTAGTTTGACTCGGATTCTGGTGCAGCAACAGATTGTTTCGTCCATAACTCAATGCTCCGGACGGATTTTAAGGTGATTCCAATTGTGCTGGAAAGAGCGTGAAATCTACATTCCAACAAAAAAAGAATCACCCAATTCGGAGTCCGTATGAAAAGGTTGTTGGCGTTTTGAGTCAGGTATGTCTGTGCAGTCCGAATCTGAATCCAGAACGTGAGAGACTTGGACTCTATCTTCTCTTGGCCCAAAAGATTCGTGAGAAGACTTTTTGGACGGCACCTAAACTTCTCCTTTTCCCTTATCTTCATATGTGGATGGTACAAATGTCCCATACACCTGCAATTAGACAAAACACAAAAGTATGTGAAGTATTTTTGTTCTGGATAACATAAATATATTATTGAATAGTTTGCACTAGAAATCACCTCACTAATATGCATGTATGCAATATTTTTGGTCTTATCCAAGGTACTCATGTCCTCATCACTACATCAAGTCCCTTTCGAAGATCAAGTGAAGTGCGCCACAAGAAACTTCCACGACTACGCCTCGACATGGTGGCTTCACACACCTTCGGAGAGCTACGAGATGAGTTGGTCCAAGATGAACAAAGTGATGCGGCGAGAGTTTGTGCCTCCAACCTACATGGAACATCTTCAACGCCAATTGGAGAACACCATACAAGGATGCAAGTCCCTCGACGAGTACTTCAAGAACATGAAGGAAGCCTTGCGACGTGCCGGTGTAGACGACCCCATTTGGATGAAGTTCTACTTCATGATGGGATTGAACAACGACATCTCCAAGACTATCTTCCTCCAGAACTACAAGTCCCTTGACGACAACTACTTTGGTGCTCTCAAGGCGGAGCAAGAACTCAAGAAGGCCAAGTTTACTCGACCCCGAGCTCACTTTGCAACGACCACGCTACAAGACGGCGAGAGTGATGATTTGCCATCTTCGCCTTCATTCATGACGAGAGTGATGGCGTGCCATCTTGACCTTCATCCATGGCGAGAGTGATGATGTGCCATCTTGGCCTTCATCCACGGTGGCGACTACGAGACGGTTGAGCATGGATTCTCCTTCAACCACGGCGACGTATGATGCCTTGAGTGACTTTTGTCACCATATTGAGAGTGAGAGTGACTTCACCACTAGCCCCATATATGATGAGCCGCCCCAATTCCCATGTGAGGAGAGCCACCATGATGTAGGGTGGAACCCTAATTAAATCGATCTTTCACGTTTGGAGTGGGATCCCTCAAAGAACACGATGAACACGGGGAAGAACGGAGAGAAATCACAAGGGGAAACACTCAAGAACAAGTCCAATCACACATCCACTAGACAATCAAACACACAAGATCCACAAGGTACATGAACAACAAAGGGAAAGATACAAGGTAAGGTTCATCTCCAAGAGGAGGTCTTGATGATATCCTAGATGGATCTTCCCTAAAGAGGGGTCTTGAATCCATGAGGGATCTTCTCCTAGATGGAGGTCTTGGCCTCCAATGGAGTAGTGGTCTCTCTCTCTCAAGAATAGAGGTAGGTAGGAGCAAAGCTCACTTAAGAATGAGCTATCACTTTGCTAACCCTAGAAAGGAGGTGGAGGAGGTCTATTTATAGCCCAAGGCGAAGGGGTAAGTGAGGGCGAAGAATTACACAGGCCTCGGCCCAAGTCACGCCACAGTGAGGTCCGGATGATCCGGATGGTGGCCCGGATGATCCGGTGTCGGGGGTCCGGATGATCCGGGCGACCGTCCGGATGATCCGGCTTCGTCGAGGAGCTTCTGTTGTCTTCGGGCATGTTAGCCGGATCATCCGGGAGGCCGTCCGGATCATCCGGGCTGGGTCCGGATCGTCCGGCTGGGGGTCCGGATGATCCGGGCAACTCCAGTCTTCTTCTCCTTTCTTCCGTCTTCTCTTCCACGCTTCCCTCGCGGATGGTGTAGTCATTCCTTGGCGCTTGCACTCCTCCTTGACATCCGTGAAGCTCCGACAATACCTATGCATGCACACGTAAGGAGTGTCAAGTAGTATGCCATCCTCGAATGATAGAGGCGGGGTGTCCCGATCTTTCGATGAGATGGTGGATTTCGCTTTGGTGGAAGTCGACTTTGACGATCCGACTACGAGCGGCGAGGGCGTCCGCATTTAGCAATCGCTAAACCAACTCAAGAGGTTATTGACCACGCCGAACACGATCAACGACCACGAGGGTCTATTTCCTGCGAGCAAACGAAGAACAAGCAAGAAACTAAGATTGCAATCTGGATATTGCGAATATAAGATGAAAGCTTTATTGATCAAGGTGGGGTTCTGTGGCGCCTTTGTGCAGTCGTTGAACACAAGCGACGTCTGTGAAGTTGCAGCTATGGCGAACTTTTGATCTAAACAAAACCCAAAGTCTAAACGGTGCCCTAAGGGCTGTATATATGGAGGAAGAGGGGGTGAATTTCGTGGCCCTTGGTAGAGGGGTCCGAAACTAACCCTATCTCTTGTTTCCCCACACATACGGACTCTATAAATAGCCTATACTTATGTATTTCGAAATTACATGGGTCTGGCCCAATAATAAGGTGACGTAGCACCTAGAATAGCCTCTGGACGAAATTTATGAAGTGGCATCTTGTATATTTCGTCCAAGGCTTCATGCACTCATTATGGTGGCTTCAAAGTCCTGAAATCATCACTTGTAACTCCGTTCTTGTCCCCCTTGCGCATGCCATCATCTCCATGCTTGTTCTTGCTCCAATGTTCATCCTTCTCCAAGCTAGGCCCTTCATTTGTAAGCAAAACAAATGTATGCAATTTAGGCAGCATCATATTCTCATGAACATTAGAATCATTACCAAGAAATGAAAGTACCTGGTAATTTAGTTGGCGTGCGCGAGCTCTAGTAATTGGTCTAGTATGTATAGCAGCAGGGGCTGTGGGTGTAACAATGGTATTGATGTCCTCATCATCCTCCCCTTCTTGAAATGAAGTCGTCCTCGACGGAAGTTCATCTTCCTCACCCAAATATGGCTTCAAATCTGCAATGTTAAAGGTGGGACTAACCCCAAAATCTGCAGGCAGCTCAAGTTTATATGCATTATCATTTACTTTCTCCAACACCTTAAAGGGACCAGCAGCACGTGGCATTAGCTTTGATTTGCGCAAATCAGAAATCTATCCTTACGCAAATGTAACCAAACAAGATCTCCGGTGCAAACACAACATGTTTTCTACCCTTATCTCCAGCAAGTTTATATTTAGCATTCATACGCTCAATGTTTTCCTTAGTTAACTCATGCATTTTTAAAATCAATTCAGCACGTTCTTTAGCATCAAAATTAACCTTCTCCGAAGATGGAAGAGGCAACAAATCAATAGGTGCACGAGGTAGGAAACCATACACAACTTCAAAGGGGCACATCTTAGTAGTAGAATGCAATGAACGATTATAAGCAAATTCAATATGAGGCAAGCATTCCTCCCACATTTTCTTATTATTCTTTAGGACAACCCTAAGCATAGTAGACAATGTTCTATTGACTACTTCAGTTTGTCCATCAGTTTGGGGGTGACAGGTAGTACTAAAAAGCAGTTTAGTCCCCAACTTAGCCCATAAACATCTCCAAAAGTGGCTAAGAAATTTAGTATCACGATCTGAAACAATAGTATTTGGCACACCATGCAAGCGAATAATTTCATGAAAGAACAAATCAACAACATTGATGCATCATCGCTTTTATGACATGGTATAAAGTGTGCCATTTAGAGAATCTATCCACGACAACAAATATGCTATCCTCCCTTTTTGTTCTAGGTAAACCTAAAACAAAGTCCATAGATATATCCTCCCAAGGAACACTAGGTACGAGCAAAGGCATATATAAACCATGAGGATTGAGTCGTGACTTAGCTTTTTGACATGTAGTGCAGCGAGCAATAAAAGCGCTCAACATCCCGTCTCATCTTTGGCCAAAAGAAATGTGTAGCAAGTACGTCCTCCGTCTTCTTCACGCCAAAGTGTCCCATTAGTCCTCCTCCATCGCCTCCTGCAACAACAAAAGACTAACGGAGCTAGCTGGAATGCATAGCTTGTTAGCACGAACACAAATCCATCATTAACGACAAACTTGTTCCATGTTCTTCCTTCTTTACAATTCTGCAATACATCTTTAAAATCAGCATCATGCACTTATTGATCTTTGATGGTCTCCAAACCAAATATTTTGAAGTCAAGTTGTGAAAGCATAGTATAGCGACGAGACAATGCATCAACAATAACATTTTCTTTACCCTTCTTGTGTTTAATGACATAAGGGAAAGTCTCAATGAATTCAACCCATTTAGCATGTCTACGATTCAGTTTAGCTTGACTTTTAATATGTTTCAAAGATTCATGATCAGAATGTATAACAAATTCTTTGGGCCATAAATAATGTTGCCATGTTTCTAAAGTCCGAACAAGAGCATATAATTCTTTATCATAATTAGAGTAATTCAGACTAGGCCCACTCAATTTTTCAGAAAAGTATGCAACAGGTTTGCCATCTTGTAATAACACACCTCCTAATCCAATTCCACTAGCATCACATTCAAGCTCAAAAGTCTTATTAAAATCAGGAAGTTGGAGTAAATGAGCATGTGTTAACTTATCTTTCAACACCGTGAAGGCTTCTTCTGTCATGCGGTACACCAAACAAAAGGCACATCCTTCTTTGTAAGCTCGTTGAGAGGTGCAGCAATGGTGCTGAAATCTCTCACAAAACGCCTATAGAAACCAGCGAGGCCAAGGAAACTCCTCACTTGTGTGACCGTTTTGGGCTGCGGCCAACTCTCAATAGCTTCAATCTTGGCTTTATCAACTTCAATTCCCTGTGGAGTAACAACATAGTGATGAGGACATCAATACCATTGTTACACCCACAGCCCCTGCCGCTATACATACTGGACCAATTACTAGAGCTCGCGCACGCCAACTAAATTACCAGGTACTTTCGTTTCTTGGTAATGATTCTAATGTTCATGAGAATATGATGCTGCCTAAATTGGATACATTTGTTTTGCTTACAAATGTAGGGCCTAGCTTGGAGAAGGATGAACATTGGAGCAAGAACCAGCATGGAGATGATGGCATGCTAAGGGGACAAGAATGGAGTTACAAGTGATGATTTCAGGACTTTGAAGCCACCATAATGAGTGCATGAAGCCTTGGACGAAATATACAAGATGCCACTTCATAATATTCGTCCATAGGCTATTCTAGGTCTTTGCGTCACCTTATTATTGGGCCAGGCCCATGTAATTTCTAAATACATTAGTATAGGCTATTTTAGAGTCCGTATATGTGGGGAAACAAGAGATAGGGTTAGTTTGGACCCCTCCACCAAGGGCCACGAAATTCACCCCTCTTCCTCCATATATACAGCCCTTAGGGCACCGTTTAGACTTAGGTTTTGTTTAGATCAAAAGTTCGCCATAGCTGCAACCGGCGTGCCGTTTGTGTTCAACGACCGGACAAAGGCGCCACAGAACCCCACCTTGATCAATAAAGCTTTCATCTTATATTCGCAATATCCAGATTGCAATCTCAGTTTCTTGCTTGTTCTTCGTTTGCTCGCAGGAAATAGACCCTCGTGGTCGGGTTGATCGTGCTCGGCGTGGTCAATAACCTCTCGGAGTTGGTTTAGCGATTGCTAAGCGCGACGTCCTCGCACTTCGTAGTCGGATCGTCAAAGTCGACTTCCACCAAAGCGAAATCCACCATCTCATCGAAAGGCGGGACACCTTTGCCTCTATCAAGTGGTATCAGATTTCCGGGTTGCTCGGTGAGATTTTACGATTTTTCGTAGTTTAGATCGAGTCTGTCTTCATACCTATAGTCCACGAAAAAGCCACAAAAAAAATTAGGGTTAGTTCATACTATCCGAACCAATCGAGCCTTTGCATAATCTTTTACGTATTTGCATTGTTGAATTTGCGGTTGCATCGTCGTGTCTAGTTCTGGTCTTAGAGTCTAGTCTTTTAGAGTTTGAGTTACGGTCATAAGTTGTCACGCCGCCGCCGCACCATTATCATCGCCCTGCCATCCACCACCACCGCTTATCCGCCACCGCTTCGAATCCGTATCCATATACCACCACCGCTTATCCGCCACCGCTTCGAATCCGTATCCATATACCACCACCGCTGCCATATACAACCACCGCTGCCATATACCACCAATCCGAGTTCCTTGCATATTAGATTTGTTTTCGGGATCCATCTAATTTCCGATTCGTGTTTCCTTGTCTGAGTAGGTTTCGGATTCCAGCAATCTTTTGCCGTGCGTAGAAGAGGTTGGTTTCAAAAAAAAAAAAAATTTTTCCAAAAACGCACGGGATAAAAAATTTTCTGGCTATCCTATTTTTAGGTGATTCTAAGCGTATTGAGCGATCGCCGTTATAGAAAGTTTTTTGACCCGTTTCAGCTTTTGGGTCGAGGCGATCGAAAAAAAAAAAATTTGGTCGAAAAAATTTCGTGCCCATCTGTCGGTTTGACACAGGAAGAGTTTTGAGACACTCGCCATTATAGTGATTTTTCGCAAAAAAAAAAAAAAAAAAGCAAAAAAAAAAAAAAAAAAAAAATTCAGAGTGTGCTTTTCCTTTGATTACGTGCAGCGCCGTGATTTTGTTAGTGTTCTAGGCTCGCGTCTCTAGCACGGTCTAGCCTAGGACCACCACGATACCGTCGTTGAGCGTTTATTCAACTTTGCATCTCGATTTGATTATTCTTGACCCTTTTGCTACCATATTATAAGCCTTCCCAGCTCCACATACATCTCGTCGTGCGTTTGACTCTCCCCGCAATCGCTCTATCCAAGCTTTGAGAGTTTTGATTACAACGGTTGCCGATCACCGCTTTCTTCTTTGGGTAAGAGGCTGGTAAGAATTTGAGATTTGCTTGACGGATTTGTGACACCCACCACCACCTCTTGTTAGTAGTCTGTAGGATCATATTCTTGTGTGTTTCTATTGCTGCTAACCATGGCAGGATCACAATCCGATGAGACCGATTGGGAGAACATGACGAACAAACAGCTACATGATAAATTTCAGCAAATGATGAGTGGACAGGTGCAAGATGTGGTAAACAGATTTGACGAGGCCATGGAGAAGATAGATGGCATTGAGAAGGCGTTTGAAACAAAGCTTGATAGCAAGTTTGATGAATTGCTCGCGCGTTTTCCACAACCACCGCCGGCTGCACCTATCGCACCTCTGCAGCGACAACAACTCGCCCCTTCCGAATCGGTATGGGCGAGCTCAGCGTGTTCCTATTGAGCAGGACAAAATTCGGTGCCGCTGCTCTGCTGTTGGTGCTTCTTTGGCTCCCTACTGCTGCTGCTGCTGGTACCGGCGAGGATGATTATATGGGAGATTATGAGGATGAGGTTGATCAACATCGAACTACGTGCAACCACCAGCACCACAACCACCAGGTCGTCCACATGCAAATAATGGCAATGCTAGGGCTCCCCTCAGTGCGAGATCATGACCATCTCCCTAAACTGAAATTGAATATTCCACCATTTGAGGGTAGATATGTTCACGATATATATCTTACTTGGGAGTTAGAAACTGAACAACGATTTACATGTTTACAATATCACGAGGAGAGGCGTGTTCTGCTGCTGTTTGTGCTTTCACTAGCTTTGCATGTGTTTGGTGGTCGAACATTGTAGATTATATCCTGTTCCAGCTACTTGGGCTGCTTTGAAAACTGCTATGCGTACTCGTTGGGTTCCACCATATTATCAACGTGAATTACTTCAAAAATTGCAGCGTTTAAGACAAGGAAAAATTCTGTAGAAGAATATTATCGGGAATTACAAACTGGCTTGATTAGATGTGGTATTGTTGAGGAGAATGAAGCTATGCTTGCACGTTTTACGGGTGGATTAAATAGAGATTCAGACCATTCTAGACTATAAGGATTATAATAATATCACTCGTTTATTCCATCTTGCTTGTAAAGCTGAGCGTGAAGTGCAGGATCGATGGCATTGGCGCACTAACTTTTCTGCAGGTCGACCTTCATCATGGACACCACGTGCATCATCTACTTCCTTTGCACCATCACCTCCTTTAGGTGCCACCTCCAACCGTGATACAAGAAAGCAGGCACAACCACCACTATCGCCAAGAGCACACCTGCTTGGCCTGCCTGAGCTCTTCTTCCATGGCGTCAGCAGGCACACAAGTGATATTATTTGTCGTCGTTGTAAGGGAAGAGGACATTTTATGAAAGAATGCAAATCTCAGCGTGTGATGATTGCTCACGAGGATGGTGGGTATGAGTCCGCTAGTGACTATGATGAGGAGACTTTGGCTCTTATTACACATGAGGAACACGGTGGAGATGATTACGATCATGAGACACAATACATGGCTCTTTGAAGATCTTGTGGTATGAATGTTTAGTTGCTCAACGTGTTTTGAGTGTGCAGGTTACACAAGCTGAGCAAAATCAGAGGCATAATTTGTTCCATACAAAGGAGTTGTGAAGGAGCGTTCTATTAGCGTCATCATAGATGGAGGAGCTGCAACAACTTGGCTAGCATGGAGATGGTGGAGAAGCTATCTCTCACCACAAGACCACATCCACATCCTTACTACATCCAATGGTTCAACAACAGCGGCAAGGTGAAGGTAACACGTCTTGTTAGTGTGCATTTTAGTATCTCTACATATGCTGATTATGTTGATTGTGATGTGGTACCTATGCAAGCATGTTCCTTGTTACTTGGTAGACCATGGCAATTTGATAAAAATTCTGTACACCATGGTAGAAACAATCAGTATACTCTTGTTCATAAGGATAAAAATATTACTTTGCTTCCTATGACTCTGAGTCCATTTTGAAAGATGATATTAATAGAGCTAATAAAGCAAAACAGGAGAAAAATAAGAGTGAAAATCAGATTGTGGCAAAAGAATTTGAGCAACACATGAAGACTAATAATAAACCATCTCTGTTGTTTACGAAATTAAATTGAAAAGTGCATGTTTACTTGCCACCAAATCTGATATTGATGAGCTAGATTTTGGCAAATCTATTTGCTATGCTTTTGTGTGCAAAGAGGCATTATTTTCATTCGAGGGCGTGCCTTCCTCTTTGCCCCTGCTGTCACTAACATTTTGCAGGAGTTCGGCGTCTTTCCACAAGGCGTGCCACCAGGATTACCACCTATTCGAGGATTGAGCATCAAATTGACTTAATTCCGGTGCATCATTACCCAACCGTGCACCATACCATACCAATCCGGAGGAGGCGAAGGAGATTATCGTCAAGTCACAGGAGCTGCTCGACAAAGGTTATATCTGCGAATCCCTTAGTCCTTGTGCTGTTCCTATTATTCTAGTGCGAAAAAGGATGGTACGTCACGTATGTGTGTTGATTGTAGAGGCATCAATAATATTACTATTCGTTATCGTCACCCTATTCCTAGGCTAGATGATATGCTTGATGAATTGAGTGGCTCTACAATATTCTCCAAAGTTGATTTGCGTAGTGGATACCATCAAATTCGTATGAAATTGGGAGATGAATGGAAAACAGCATTTAAAACTAAGTTTGGATTATATGAGTGGTTAGTCATGCCTTTTGGGTTAACTAATGCACCTAGTACTTTCATGAGATTAATGAGCGAAGTTTTACGTGCTTTCATTGGACGATTTGTGGTAGTTTATTTTGATGATATCTGATTTATAGCAAATCTTTGGAAGAACATTTGGAACATTTACGTGTTGTTTTTAATGCTCTCGTGATGCACGTTTGTTTGGTAACCTTGGGAAGTGCACCTTTTGCACCGACCGAGTATCTTTTCTTGGCTATGTTGTTACTCCACGAGGAATTGAAGTTGATAAAGCCAAGATTGAAGCTATTGAGAGTTGGCGCAGCCCAAAGCGGTCACACAAGTGAGGAGTTTCCTTGGCCTCGCTGGTTTCTATAGGCGTTTTGTGAGAGATTTCAGCACCATTGCTGCACCTCTCAATGAGCTTACAAAGAAGGATGTGCCTTTTGTTTGGGGTACCGCACGGGAAGAAGCCTTCACGGTGTTGAAAGATAAGTTGACACATGCTCCTTTACTCCAACTTCACGATTTTAATAAGACTTTTGAGCTTGAATGTGATGCTAGTGGAATTGGATTAGGAGGTGTGTTATTACAAGATGGCAAACCTGTTGCATACTTTTACGAAAAATTGAGTGGGCCTAGTCTGAATTATTCTACTTATGATAAAGAATTATATGCTCTTGTTAGGACTTTAGAAACATGGCAACATTATTTATGGCCCAAAGAATTTGTTATACATTCGATCATGAATCTTTGAAACATATTAAAAGTCAAGCTAAACTGAATCGTAGACATGCTAAATGGGTTGAATTCATTGAGACTTTCCTTATGTCATTAAACACAAGAAGGGTAAAGAAAATGTTATTCTTGATGCATTGTCTAAATCGCTATACTATGCTTTCACAACTTGACTTCAAAATATTTGGTTTGGAGACCATCAAAGATCAATATGTGCATGATGCTGATTTTAAAGATGTATTGCAGAATTGTAAAGAAGGAAGAACATGGAACAAGTTTGTCGTTAATGATGGGTTTGTGTTCGTGCTAACAAGCTATGCATTCCAGCTAGCTCCGTTCGTCTTTTGTTGTTGCAGGAGGCGCATGGAGGAGGACTAATGGGACACTTTGGCGTGAAGAAGGCGGAGGGCGTACTTGCTACACATTTCTTTTGGCCAAAGATGAGGCGGATGTTGGCGTTTTATTGCTCGCTGCACTACATGTCAAAAAGCTAAGTCACGACTCAATCCTCATGGTTTATATATGCCTTTACCTGTACCTAGTGTTCCTTGGGAGGATATATCGATGGACTTTGTTTTAGGTTTACCTAGAACAAAGAAGGGAGGATAGCATATTTGTTGTCGTGGATAGATTCTCGAAAATGGCACACTTTATACCATGTCATAAAAGCGATGATCTTTGTCAATGTTGTTGATTTGTTCTTTCGTGAAATTATTCGCTTGCATGGTGTGCCAAATACTATTGTTTCAGATCGTGATACTAAATTTCTTAGCCACTTTTGGAGATGTTTATGGGCTAAGTTGGGGACTAAACTGCTTTTAGTACTACTTGTCACCCCAAACCGATGGACAAACTGAAGTAGTCAATAGAACATTGTCTACTATGCTTAGGGCTGTTCTAAAGAAAAATAAGAAAATGTGGGAGGAATGCTTGCCTCATATTGAATTTGCTTATAATCGTTCATTGCATTCTACTACTAAGATGTGCCCTTTTGAAGTTGTGTATGGTTTCCTACCTCGTGCACCTATTGATTTGTTGCCTCTTCCATCTTGGAGAAGGTTAATTTTGATGCTAAAGAACGTGCTGCATTGATTTTAAAAATGCATGAGTTAACTAAGGAAAACATTGAGCGTATGAATGCTAAATATAAACTTGCTGGAGATAAGGGTAGAAAACATGTTGTGTTTGCACTGGAGATCTTGTTTGGTTACATTTGCGTAAGGATAGATTTCTGATTTGCGCAAATCAAAGCTAATGCCACGTGCTGCTGGTCCCTTTAAGGTGTTGGAGAAAGTAAATGATAATGCATATAAACTTGAGCTGCCTGCAGATTTTGGGGTTAGTCCCACTTTTAACATTGCAGATTTGAAGCCATATTTGGGTGAGGAAGATGAACTTCCGTCGAGGGCGACTTCATTTCAAGAAGGGAGGATGATGAGGACATCAATACCATTGTTACACCCACAGCCCTGCCGCTATACATCTTGGACCAATTACTAGAGCTCGCAAGACGCCAACTAAATTACCGGTACTTTCGTTTCTTGGTAATGATTCTAATGTTCATGAGAATATGACGCTGCCTAAATTGGATACATTTGTTTTGCTTACAAATGTAGGGCCTAGCTTGGAGAAGGATGAACATTGGAGCAAGAACCAGCATGGAGATGATGGCATGCATAAGGGGACAAGAATGGAGTTACAAGTGATGATTTCAGGACTTTGAAGCCACCATAATGAGTGCATGAAGCCTTGGACGAAATATACAAGATGCCACTTCATAATATTCGTCCATAGGCTATTCTAGGTGCTGCGTCACCTTATTATTGGGCCAGGCCCATGTAATTTCGAAATACATTAGTATAGGCTATTTTTAGAGTCCGTATGTGTGGGGAAACAAGAGATAGGGTTAGTTTCGGACCCCTCCACCAAGGGCCACGAAATTCACCCCCTCTTCCTCCATATATACAGCCCTTAGGGCACCGTTTAGACTTGGGTTTTGTTTAGATCAAAAGTTCGCCATAGCTGCAACTTCGGCGTGCCGTTTGTGTTCAACGACCGGACAAAGCGCCACAGAACCCCACCTTGATCAATAAAGCTTTCATCTTATATTCGCAATATCCAGATTGCAATCTCAGTTTCTTGCTTGTTCTTCGTTTGCTCGCAGGAAATAGACCCTCGTGGTCAGGTTGATCGTGCTCGGCGTGGTCAATAACCTCTCGGAGTTGGTTTAGCGATTGCTAAAGCGCGGCGTCCTCGCACTTCGTAGTCGGATCGTCAAAGTCGACTTCCACCAAAGCGAAATCCACCATCTCATCGAAAGACGGGACACCTTTGCCTCTATCACATAGCCAAAAAAAGATACTCGGTCGGTGCAAAAGGTGCACTTCCCAAGGTTACCAAACAAACTTGCATCACGTAGAGCATTAAAAACAACACGTAAATGTTCCAAATGTTCTTCCAAAGATTTGCTATAAATCAGTATATCATCAAAATAGACTACCACAAATCATCCAATGAAAGCACGTAAAACTTCGTTCGTTAATCTCATGAAAGTACTAGGTGCATTAGTTAACCCAAAAGGCATGACTAACCACTCATATAATCCAAACTTAGTTTTAAATGCTGTTTTCCATTCATCTCCCAATTTCATACGAATTTGATGGTATCCACTACGCAAATCAACTTTGGAGAATATTGTAGAGCCACTCAATTCATCAAGCATATCATCTAGTGATAGAGGCGAGGGTGTCCCGATCTTTCGATGAGATGATAACTATCGACTTGGTGGAGACGACTTTGACGATCCGACTACAAAGTGCACGACGTTGCGCCTTAGCAATCGCTAAACCAATCTCCTGAGGTTACTGACAATGCCGGAAGCACGATCAGCCTGACCACGAAGGTCTATTCCTGCAAGCAATCGAAGAACAAGCAAGAATATGATAAAGCAATCTGAATATTGCGAATATGGATGAGGTATTAATAATGGTGGGGATCCGAAAGCGGTCTTGGTCTGGTCGTTGGACACAAACGAAGTACACGAAGTTGCGTTGGCTAACTTTTAACTAAACAAATCCCAAGCAAAAAGCTACTAGATGGATCTACTTATATAGGAGCAAGGGGTGATGGCCAAGGAGGTGGGAGAGCGTCCCAAGGCAGCCTAAAACTAACCCTAGGTCGTACAAGGCCAATGGGCCCAAGTGGAGGTGACGTAACACCTTTGGACTTGTAGTTTGACTCGGATTCTGGTGCAGCGTCAGATTGTTTCGTCCACAACTCAACGCTCCGAACAGCTTTTAAGGTGATTCCAATTGTGATGGAAAGAGCATGAAATCTACTTTCCAACAAAAAAAGAATCACCCAATTCGGAGTCCGTATGAAAAAGTTGTTGACGTTTTGAGTCAGGTATGTCTGTGCAGTCCGAATCTGAATCCAGAACGTGAGAGACTTGGACTCTATCTTCTCTTGGCCCAAAAGTGACGTGAGAAGACTTTTTGAACAGCACCTAAACTTCTCCTTTTCCCTTATCTTCATATGTGGATTGTACAAATGTCCCACACACCTGCAATAAGACAAAACACAAAAGTATGTGAAGTATTTTTGTTCTGGATAACATAAATATATTATTGAATAGTTTGCACTAGAAATCACCTGACAAATATGCATGTATGCAATATTTTTGGTCTTATCCAAGGTAGTCATGTCCTCATCATCCTCCCCTTCTTGAAAACAAAGCCGTCCTCGGCGTTGCTTAATCTGAAATGTGGCTAACAAAAGAGACAAGGTGTACATGTTGTATATGTATACGTCATCCATTTTTACTTCCCTTGATTTTTGCATATATGACACATGAATAGATGAGTAACTTGCATAGTTCATAAAATCTATAGCCAACAAATTAGCACAAGAACTAGAAGGCATGAAAATATTGCAACTCAGTTTGCACATATAAGTGAAGCTCTTATTTATTTCAAAAGATTGACAATGTTCATCATTAAACCATCCCAACATTGGTGAATAAACCTTATTTGAATCAAATTTACATGCTACAACATGCTTAGATAAGCAAACATGCAATGAGTCATTCGACACAGAATCATCACCAAGATTAGAGGTCATATCAAAATGGTTAAACATTGATTCTTTTGCATCAACAGTTAATTCAATGGGTGCACTCAAAATTGTTGGTATTTTAGTTGTTTGATCACATGACGCATTCATGACAGTATCAAGATTCTCTAAAATAGGTGTTGTGCTCAAATCACCAGGTAACTCAACACATGATGCATTCAAGTTAATTAGGGATGCATCATTCTCATGTGAAGTTATATCATCAATACCTTTACTGTTACCTTGTCGCAAAGACGTAGCTGATGTAGTTACAGACATAGACAATGCACCATACTCTTGAGATGATGTCGCGCTCCAAGGTGGGGCTGCTCTAGTAGGTGCAACGGTGGAGGAACCAACCGGCGGTGGTGGGCATGAACTGGAATTGTAGTTGTTGTAGTCACCCAATGCATCCTCCTGTAACTGTCTCTCAAAGGTACAAGCACGAACATACATACCAGTAATGCAACGAGGAATATACTGAAATCTTGCCTGAATATCATGGTTCAAACCACCAAAAAATCTATTCATTGTATCATCCTCAGATTCTTCTATGTCACAATGATGTATATAAGATTTGAACTCTTGGTAGTAAGCATGAACAGTGTTATTGCCTTGCTTAAATTGTTCAAATTTGCGTAGCAATTCACGACGATAGTAATTAGGGAAAAATTGTTTTCTCATTACATCTTTCAAATCTTTCCAAGTTGTGGGTTGGTTATCAATGTTTTTCTTACAATGCACACTCCACCAAACAGAAGCAAAACCAGTAAATGCTCTAGTGGCAGCTCGTACTCGCTCAAGTTCAGAAAAGCCATGGTGACTAAAAACTTGTTCTACTTCAAGCTCCCAAGCTAGATAAATAGCAGGATTAAATCTACCCTCAAATGACGGTAAAGAGCTAACCTGGCCATGTGCTTGTGTGTGTTGTTCCAACTCTCGTGATGGTGAAGATGTGTTAAATCGTCCAAGAACTTCTATCTCGAAACCTGTCATAATTAGTAGAAACAAGAAACAAAATTCAGAATAATGTTCCTATGAACTACTAGGATGTGGTTGTAAAGTGCTCACGATAAAGCAAATATCAATATCTTACAAGTTCTTACCATGCGGCAGGTGGTGACAGCAACCAGCGATGTCAAATAACTTTCAAGATTGTGTAAAGCGATTGCCAGAGAACGACGATATACGGTGTAGAAATATGTGGAGCTGGGTTGGCTATATATGGTAGCAAAAGATTAGCAATAATCAATTCAGAGATGCAATGTTGAATAAGCGCTCAACGACGGTACTGTGCTGGTCCTAGGCTAGACCGGACTAGAGACGCGAGCCTAAAACACTAATGAGGTCACGACGTAGCACAACTAGCATCAATCAAGGATACTAAGTAGCTCTGGACAGCAAGATATAAGTGAAGATCACAACGGCAGTAAAGATAATGATGAAAAACAACGCCAAGCGGGATATACAACAACTCTCTCTCAACTTTCCTCTTGAAAAGTTTGAGCCAACTTTATGATAAATTCTTTCAAAGAATGCTACTAACTCAAGCTTTCCAATGCAAAAAGAATCACTCAATTCCAAGTTGATATGAGGAGTCAAAGAATTCTAAAACTAGCCTGAAAAACTGGAACAAGCTGTGTTCACGAACTTCAGAGGGCAAAAAGACCTATTTAGAAGCCGATTTTGAGATGTCAAATATTGAACTAGCTTCTGCAACTATTTAGATGCGGCTCGTCTCTAGCTTCAATTTGAGTACTCACGGAGCCACAACGGACTTCGTATGAGGAAGATACACCTGTTTTACTGAACAGTGCGCAAAACAGATTCCAATCCGAATTCAGGTACGAGATTGATTCTAGATAGATCCAATTTTTTTTCCTCTCTCTTTTTTTTTCTCACGCTTTTTTTTATTTTTTTCTCTCTCTTTTTGTTTTTTTTCTTTTTTTCTCTTTTTTTCTCCCTCTTTCCTAGACAAACTAGATAAGATGCAGATTGGATCAGGCGAAGATGTGAATGACCTCAACTATGATTATGACAATGAACAGCGCGTAGCACATGGTGGAAATTAATAGATAGGATGGTGGATAGCGGAAGGGATAATGATGCAGCGGCGGCGTGACTAATGTGAACAGAACTCGAAACTCTAAAGGAACTAGACACTAAGACCAGCAACTGACACGACGATGCAACCAATAATTCAACTATGCAAGCAACGAATAGAAAATTGCAAAGGCTCAGACTGGCTTGGATAAAGGATGAACAGATCTAACTTTTTTTTGTGGCTTTTTCATGGACTATAGGTATGAATGACAGATGCGATCTAAACTATGAAAAACTGTAAAATCTCACCGAGCAACCTGAAAACTGATACCACTTGATAGAGGCGAGGGTCTCCCGATCTTTCGATGAGATGATAACTATCGACTTGGTGGAGACGACTTTGACGATCCGACTACAAAGTGCACGACGTTGCGCCTTAGCAATCGCTAAACCAATCTCCTGAGGTTACTGACAATGCCGGAAGCACGATCAGCCTGACCACGAAGGTCTATTCCTGCAAGCAATCGAAGAACAAGCAAGAATATGATAAAGCAATCTGAATATTGCGAATATGGATGAGGTATTAATAATGGTGGGGATCCGAAAGAGGTCTTGGTCTGGTCGTTGGACACAAACGAAGTACACGAAGTTGCGTTGGCTAACTTTTAACTAAACAAATCCCAAGCAAAAAGCTACTAGATGGATCTACTTATATAGGAGCAAGGGGTGACGGCCAAGGAGGAGGGAGAGCGTCCCAAGGCAGCCTAAAACTAACCCTAGGTCGTACAAGGCCAATGGGCCCAAGTGGAGGTGACGTAACACCTTTGGACTTGTAGTTTGACTCGGATTCTGGTGCAGCGTCAGATTGTTTCGTCCACAACTCAACGCTCCGAATGGCTTTTAAGGTGATTCCAATTGTGATGGAAAGAGCATGAAATCTACTTTCCAACAAAAAAAGAATCACCCAATTCGGAGTCCGTATGAAAAAGTTGTTGACGTTTTGAGTCAGGTATGTCTGTGCAGTCCGAATCTGAATCCAGAACGTGAGAGACTTGGACTCTATCTTCTCTTGGCCCAAAAGTGACGTGAGAAGACTTTTTGAACAGCACCTAAACTTCTCCTTTTCCCTTATCTTCATATGTGGATTGTACAAATGTCCCACACACCTGCAATAAGACAAAACACAAAAGTATGTGAAGTATTTTTGTTCTGGATAACATAAATATATTATTGAATAGTTTGCACTAGAAATCACCTGACAAATATGCATGTATGCAATATTTTTGGTCTTATCCAAGGTAGTCATGTCCTCATCATCTAGCCTAGGAATAGGGTGACGATAACGAATAGTAATATTATTGATGCCTCTACAATCAACACACATACGTGACGTACCATCCTTTTTCGGCACTAGAATAATAGGAACAGCACAAGGACTAAGGGATTCGCGTATATAACCTTTGTCGAGCAGCTCCTGTACTTGACGCATAATCTCCTTCGTCTCCTCTGGATTGGTACGGTATGGTGCACGGTTGGGTAATGATGCACCGGGAATTAAGTCAATTTGATGCTCAATCCCTCGAATAGGTGGTAATCCCGGTGGCACGTCTTGTGGAAAGACGTCAGCGAACTCCTGCAAAATGTTAGTGACAGCAGGGGGCAAAGAGGAAGGCACGTCCTCGAATGAAAATAATGCCTCTTTGCACACAAAAGCATAGCAAACAGATTTGCTAAAATCTAGCTCATCAATATCAGATTTAGTGGCAAGTAAACATGCACTTTTCAATTTAATTTCAGAAACAACACTAGATGGTTTACTATTAGGCTTCATATGTTGCTCAAATTCTTTTGCCACAATCTGATTTTCACTCTTATTTTTCTCCTGTTTTGCTTGATTAGCTCTATTAATATCATCTTTCAAAATGGACTCAGGAGTCATAGGAAGCAAAGTAATATTTTTATCCTTATGAACAAGAGTATACTGATTGTTTCTACCATGGTGTACAGAATTTTTATCAAATTGCCATGGTCGACCAAGTAATAAGGAACATGCTTGCATAGGTACCACATCACAATCAACATAATCAGCATATGTAGAGATACTAAAATGCACACTAACAGTACGTGTTACCTTAACCTTGCCGCTGTTGTTGAACCATTGGATGTAGTAAGGATGTGGATGTGGTCTTGTGGTGAGAGATAGCTTCTCCACCATCTCCATGCTAGCCAAGTTGTTGCAGCTCCTCCATCTATGATGACTTGAATAGAACGTTCCTTCACAACTCCCTTTGTATGGAACAAATTATGCCTCTGATTTTGCTCAGCTTGTGTAACCTGCACACTCAAAACACGTTGAGCAACTAAACATTCATACATGTCAGCATCTTCAGCAGCCATGTATTGTGTCTCATGATCAGAATCATCTCCACCGTG
Organism: Aegilops speltoides; assembly: GCA_021437245.1. NCBI lineage: Eukaryota > Viridiplantae > Streptophyta > Magnoliopsida > Poales > Poaceae > Aegilops > Aegilops speltoides. The sequence continues at coordinate 57,620 of JAHHZJ010002473.1, forward strand.
TTCCTCATGTGTAATAAGAGCCAAAGTCTCCTCATCATAGTCACTAGCGGACTCATACCCACCATCCTCAGTAGCAATCATCACACGCTGAGATTTGCATTCTCTCATAAAATGTCCTCTTTCCTTACAACGGTGACAAATAATATCACTTGTGTGCCTGTTGACGCCATGGAAGAAGAAGAGCTCTGTGCAGGCCCGGCCGGTGTGCTCTTGGCAGATAGTGGTGGTTGTGCCTGCTTTCTTGTATCACGGTTGGAGGTGGCTTTGAAGGAGGTGATGGTGCGGTGGAAGTAGATGATGCACGTGGTGTCCATGATGAAGGTCGACCTGCAGAAAAGTTAGTGCGGCGCCAATGCTGTCGATCCTGCACTTCACGTTCAGCTTTACAAGCAAGATGGAATAAGCGAGTGATATTATTATAATCCTTATAGTCTAGAATGGTCTGAATCTCTCTATTTAATCCACCCGTAAAACGTGCAAGCATAGCTTCATTCTCCTCAACAATACCACATCTAATCAAGCCAGTTTGTAATTCTGATAATATTCTTCTACATAATGTTTTCCTTGTCTTAAGCGCTGCAATTTTTGAAGTAATTCACGCTGATAATATGGTGGAACCCAACGAGCACGCATAGCAGTTTTCAAAGCAGCCCAAGTAGCTGGAACAGGATATAATCTACAATGTTCAGACCACCAAACACATGCAAAGCTAGTGAAAGCACAAACAGCAGCAGAACACGTCTCTCCTCGGGATATTGTAAACATGTAAATCGTTGTTCAGTTTCTAACTCCCAAGTAAGATATATATCAAGAACATATCTACCCTCAAATGGTGGAATATTCAATTTCAGTTTAGGGAGATGGTCATGATCTCGTACCTGAGGGGGAGCCCTAACATTGCCATTATTTGCATGTGGACGACCTGGTGGTTGTGGTGCTGGTGGTTGCACGTAGTTCTGATGTTGATCAACCTCATCCTCATAATCGCCCGCATACTCATCATCCTCCTCGGTACCAGCAGCAGTAGTAGCAGGAGCCAAAGAAGCACCAACAGCAGTAGTAGCGGCACCAGAATTTTGTCCTGGCTCAATAGGAACACGCTGAGCTCGTCCATACTGATTCGGAAGGGGGCGTAGTTGTTGTCGTTGCAGAGGTGCGATAGGTGCTGCTGGCGGTGGTTGTGGAAAACGCGCGAGCAATTCATCAAACTTGCTATCAAGTTTTGTTTCAAATGTCTTCTCAATGCCATCTATCTTCTCCATGGCCTCGTCAAATCTGTTTAGCACATCTTGCACCTGTCCAATCATCATTTGCTGAAACTTATCATGTAGCTGTTTGTTTGTCAGGTTCTCCCAATCAGTCTCATCGGCTTGTGATCCTGCCATGGTTAGCAGCAATAGAAACACACAAGAATATGATCCTACAGACTACTAGGAAGTGGTGGTGGTGGTGTGGTGGACAGTCACAAATCCGTCAAGCAAATCTCAAATTCTTACCAGTTCTTACCCAAAGAAGAAGGTGATCGGCAACCGTTGTAGTCAAAACTCTCAAAGCTTGGCTATAGCGATTACCAGGGAGAATCAAACGCACGACGTAGATGTATGTGGAGCTGGGAAGGCTTATAATATGGTAGCAAAAAAGGTCAGCAATAATCAATTCAGAGATGCAAAGTTGAATAAACGCTCAACGACGGTACTGTGCTGGTCCTAGGCTAGACCGTGCTAGAGACGCGAGCCTAGAACACTAACAAAATCACGGCGCTGCACGTAAACAAGGGAGGAGCACACTCTGAATTTTTTTTCTCTTTTTTTTTCCTTTTTTTGCACTTTTTTTTTTGCTCCGCAACAAATTTTTTTCGGAAAAGTCTACAAATGGTCTAAAAACTGCCTAGCCAGAATTTTCCAGACTTAGTTTTTTTTTTGAAACTGGAACTATTTTTCTTCTGCGGATGGCTTGGAAGTTGGGGAGTCCTCTGCTGTCACGACTCGGAGTATCGCGTGATCTGGAAATCGAGACTCGGACTAGGACTGGTGGCGGAGATGAATCTGGTGGAACTCGGACTGGTGGCGGAGATGAGTCTGGTGGAACTCGGACTGGTGGCGGAGATGAATCTGGTGGAACTCGGACTGGTGGCGGATATATGTTGCAGGTGGACTCGGATGGGCGTGATGGCGGCGGATATGTGGTGGCGTATATGGATTCGGATTGGCGGTGAATATGTGGTGGTGGTATATGGCAGCGGCGACGTGACAACCTGTGAACTGAACTCGAAACTCTAAAAGACTAGACGCTAAGACCAGCAACTTGACACGACGATGCAACCGCAAATTCAACAAAGCAAATACAGAAAAGATTATGCAAAGGCTCAGATTGGTTCGGACGGGATGATCTAACCCTAATTTTTTTTCGCTTTTTCGTGGACTATAGGTATGAAGAACAGACTCGGTCTAAACTACGAAAAAGCTGTAAAATCTCACCGAGCAAACGGAAATCGATACCACTTGATAGAGGCGGGTGTCCCGATCTTTCGATGAGATGGTGGATTTCGCTTTGGTGGAAGTCGACTTTGACGATCCGACTACGAGCGTGCGAGGACGTCGCGCCTTAGCAATCGCTAAACCAACTCCGAGAGGTTATTGACCACGCCGGAGCACGATCAACCTGACCACGAGGGTCTATTTCCTGCGAGCAAACGAAGAACAAGCAAGAAACTAAGATTGCAATCTGGATATTGCGAATATAAGATGAAAGCTTTATTGATCAAGGTGGGGTTCTGTGACGCCTTTGTCTGGTCGTTGAACACAAACGAAGTACGCGAAGTTGCAGCTATGGCGAACTTTTGATCTAAACAAAACCCAAAGTCTAAACGGTGCCCTAAGGGCTGTATATATGGAGGAAGAGGGGGTGAATTTCGTGGCCCTTGGTAGAGGGGTCCGAAACTAACCCTATCTCTTGTTTCCCCACACATACGGACTCTAAAAATAGCCTATACTTATGTATTTCGAAATTACATGGGTCTGGCCCAATAATAAGGTGATGCAGCACCTAGAATAGCCTCTTGACGAAATTTATGAAGTGGCATCTTGTATATTTCGTCCAAGGCTTCATGCACTCATTATGGTGGCTTCAAAGTCCTGAAATCATCACTTGTAACTCCGTTCTTGTCCCCCTTGCGCATGCCATCATCTCCATGCTTATTCTTCCTCCAATGTTCATCCTTCTCCAAGCTAGGCCCTTCATTTGTAAGCAAAACAAATGTATCCAATTTAGGCAGCATCATATTCTCATGAACATTAGAATCATTACCAAGAAACGGAAGTACCTGGTAATTTAGTTGGCGTGCGCGAGCTCTAGTAATTGGTCCAGTATGTATAGCAGCAGGGGCTGTGGGTGTAACAATGGTATTGATGTCCTCATCATCGAAGGGGTCAAGTGAGCACGTGTAAAGGAGATGATTCACCTTAGTGTGTGTGAAGTAGATGTCGCACGTGTCACTTGCCAAATGGGCTCTTGACATGGTGATGTCCGTAGGATGCTCCGCATCATCCCCTCCCCCTTGGGAAAGATCCAACCTCGGATCGAAATCCAAATCACCATGGGAAAGAGATGATGTCGTCGTGTAGAAGTGGACGATCACCAAGCATTCGTCATCTTTTAGTTCCAAATGGGCACTCTCCAATGTCGCACCGTCTGGTAATTCCTTCAAAAGTAGCAAAAATAACAAGCACTTGGAAAAACAAATGTGGTTGCCGTAAGAGCAAAACCAAGCATTCAAGAGGTGATTCACCCAACAAGTGTTGTCATCAAGCATAGCATATGGTTTGACAAAGGAGTGTGGCATGGCATTTGAGCATATAAATTGAGCACAATCAAGTATATCATGGGAACAAGCATGCAAATGGGAGGTCAAGATGCAAATATATGTGAGAAGTGAACAAGCATCTACCTCAAGGTCATAACAAGCATGCATAAAGAGCTCAATGAACGGTCTATGGTTGGCATAAGAGTCATTCACAACACCAAATATAGTGGAATTTCTAAACACATCGGGCAAGTGCAAGACAATCCAAGCATAACGTGCATAGTGTGTAGTGAAGATATCTTGGCACTCAACACAATGGGAAGAGCAATTGTTCATCATGTGTGAGGCAATCAAGTCAAGCATGTGATAAGCAAAGGGACATGACATATGTGAAGAAATGATATTGGTGCAACCAACCATATGGTAGTAGTAAGTAGTCCAAGAATTGGATGCAACCCACAAGGCATATATATCATGATGCATGGGAATGTGATAATGGCAAGTCAAAGCAAGATCTATCATGTGAGAGGCATGAGCATATATGTCATCAACCCAAGAAAGCAAGTAGTGGAACATGGGTGATGCAACATAGTGAGCATTCATAGCTATCAAATCAAGCAAGCTAGTAGTGCGAAGATGCAACATACTAGGAGGAATCATGGCAAGCATGTCATTGGTGCAAATAGTGGGCATGAATAATTCACATGTCATAGCACAAGCATGAAAGTAAGATATGAAGACAATAGCATGGGACACATGATAAACATGGCAATAGCAACAAGGATCTCCACCAAGCATGCAAATACACATAGGAATATCATAATGGAGAATCATGGGTAGATGCAAACAAGGGTCACAATTGCATGGCAAAGGCATAGAAGCAAGCATAGCATGCAAAGTGAACACGGTAAAATGAGCATAATGTGAGAAGTGGTAAATGGCCCGTAGCCGTGTGAGAGCCAAGTAGAGGAGTTGCGTAGTCCTTGCGCTTGAAGGAGCAGTGTTAAGGATAGTCCACGGGATCCCAAATCGTCCTTGCTCTCAAGAGCTCGTTTTGTCAACTCGTGGGATTGCGAAGTTGACAAGTATTCATGGATCCATATGGTAGTAGTAAGTAGTCCAAGAATTGAGTCTTTTGTGTAGGTAACAAAAGAGACACAACCAACCAACCAACCAATCATGATGTGTATGTGCACGTGTGAGTTAGCACAAGATAGGCATCGCTCAAAGAAATTTGATGCATGGTATAGGAACATGTCATCCCTCATGAAAGAATAGTTGTTATGTATGACACGATGGGGACACAAATTGAGCAAACAAGTATAAGGCACATCAAAAGCATGTTTATTCATGGGGAGCATATGGTGCACACACGTATTGGGATCATGCAATGGATGGGATGGATCAAAATCTCCTAAAATGTATGAGGAAACTATGGGGGCCTCCTCATGAGCAATATCGGAAACATCATATGGAGAAAATGGACAACATCCAAAACAATGCATATCCGAAGCTAGGTGGTCATGGCATGGCATATGAGATAAATGATGCAAAGGGAGCATATCAATATCGTCACAAGAGAAACAAATGCCAATAACCATGGGCTTTTCATCTATGCCATATGTGCAAATTGGGTTTATTTTAATGGCATATGCATAGTCACTATGAAGAGATTGCAAATAAGACATATGGTTTATCTCATGCATAGCATATGACAAGGCAAGCGGATTATCAAACATGATGTGACCTAAAGATTTGTCACAAGAAATCCTATGTAACATGGCATCACAACTAATAGACTCCACAAGAGAATCATCATACTCATCATAAATGGGCAAATCATCGCATGGGGAAATCATACTAGCATGAAGCGTGGCAATAGGTGGATCAACATCATGTAAGCAATCAATGTCAAGAATGTCCACTAGTGGGACTAGAACATCACCTTCACCTATGTTACCTTTGTCATTCCACTCAAGTGGTGTAGGTGAGGTGGGAAAGAACAAATGTTGGTCATCTTCATCTTGATGGAACCATGTGGGGGTGCATCATATTCCAGCATGGCCATCGTCTTGTCCAAAGGGAGGACGAAGTCGTCGAGGATCGGCGCGTCATCATCAATGGGACCTAGAACCAAACGAGAAGACACAATAGAGGTAGAGGTCAAGTTGTTAGAAATGCAAATGGCCTCACGAGAACTATCAACTATCTCACTCTCTCTATGTGGTGGTTCACTCACTCCCTCAAAATAGGTGCACTCAAACACACGTATGGTGGAGTCACTCATCTCACTCAAGTGGTGGGGGTTGTGGCTCTCCTCACATGGGAATTGTGGCAACTCATCATATATGGGGCTAGTGGTGAAGTCACTCTCACTCTCAATATGGTGGCACAAGTCACTCAAGTCATCATACATCGCCGTGATCGAAGGGAAAGTCCCATGCTCAACCATCTCGTCGTGGTCGCCGTGGATGAAGGCCGAAGATGGCACATCATCACTCTCGTCGTGGATGAAGGCCGAAGATGGCACATCATCACTCTCGTCGTGGATGAAGGCCGAAGATGGCTCAACATCACTCTCGTCATGGATGAAGGCCGAAGATGGCACATCATCACTCTCCTCCATGACCGAAGGGAAAATCCCATGCTTGATCATCTCGTCACCATCGCCGTAGATGAAGGCCGAAGATGGCACATCATCACTCTCGCCTCCAAAGATGGAAGCATCATCCTTGCTCGCCACCTTGTCGCTCGCCTCCAAAGCTTGGTCCTTGAGGGTCTCCGTAGTCGTACTCTTCGCCGCACCGTCTTGAAAAATAGTCGAAGTAGACTCGACATCATCAATGCCACAAAGAGGGATGGCGGCGAAGTCACACTTGGGAGCATCGTCTTGGAGCTTGTCGGTCTTGGACATCATGGTGGTACTAGCCTCATGCTTGTCGTAGAGCTTGGTCGCCGCGAAGTTTGCTTGGGGTGGAGAAGCCTTGGCCTTCATGAGTTCTTGTTCCGCCTTGAGAGCACCAATGTAGTAGTCGTCGATGGACTTGTAGTTCTCGAGGAAGATGGTCTTGGAGATGTCGTTGTGCAATCCCATCATGAAGTGGAACTTCATCGAAATGGGGTCGTCCACGCCGGCTCGCCGCAAGGCAATCATCATCTCCTTGAAGTACTCGTTGATGGACTTGGATCCTTGGGTGGTGTTCTCCAATTGGCATCGAAGTTGTTCCGTGTAGGTTTGAGGCACAAACTCTCGCCGCAAAGCTTTCTTCGTCTTGGGCCAACTCATGTCGTAGTACTCCGAAGGTGTGTGAAGCCACCATGCCAATGCGTAGTCGTGGAAGTTTCTTGTGGCGCACTTCACTTGATCTTCGGGAGGAACTTGATGTAGCATGAGGTAGTCGTCCATCAAACGCTCCCACTCGAGGTACTCCTTGGGTTCTTGAGTCCCATAGAAAGGAATCTTGTGGTCGGTGTCGAGGTCGTAGTAGCTCGTGGAAGTCGCGGACTTGAGCTTGGGTAGCTTCTCTTGAGTGTAGTCTTGAGGTTCTTGTTGGCGAAGATGCCATATGTCCAGAGGCGAAGATGCCTTGAAGTCGCAGCGAAGATGCCAAGGAGATGGTGAAGTCGTTGAGCGGTTGTTGGTGTTGAGCTCTTGACCTTCACGTTCTTGTTGGTGATGGTGTCGATGCCGATGTGATCTTGCCGGAGGTGATAGCTCGGAAGGATGTGCTCTTGAGCGTCTTCTCGAAGATGAGGAAGATCGCTTGTAGGACTTGATGAGGGCCTTGATCTCCTCCATTTTAGCTTGCATCTTGGCGTCGGAGTTGTTGTTCATGGCATCGAACTCGTCGTTGTTGTTGTAGACCGAAGATGAAATGCCTTGCCTATCCATCACAAGACTTGAGTAGAGGTGAGTAGGAAATGAGATAAACAATACCAAGTTACCTTTTCCCAATGTTGAGGATGTATCTCGTTTCACTCAATGTGAGATGAAAGAATAGTGGAATTGGTACCGGACTTGTTCACTCACACCTATCAAGTAAAGGCTTATGGTAGAGCTCGGTGAGGATAGTGGCACAAAAATTTGATGCAAAATGTTAGCGAGAGTCAATAATGTTGAAAAAGATTCACAAATTCGCAAGTGAAACAAGTGGACCAATAGCAAAGAATGGCACACGGAAACACACACAAGGATAGATAAATGGGGCCGTGCAACCAAGGAATGAGCTCAAAATGTGGAATCCACCAAAACGCTCGTGTTGCACAACTCAAGAGAGACGCTAGCACGATTGCTCAATAGGCGGATACGACACTTGTGCACAACCTATAAGATGCAAAATGGATATTCTTCTATCCCAAGTATGCTATGTATGTATGGTTCCCGGTGTTTCTCTCAAGCATGATATCATATGATATAGATTTGACAATCTTATGTGCAATGGGGTATGATGCTATGGCATTTGCTCACGAGCTCTTTGCTCTCTTTTTGCTTAGAAGCTTTTTTTTCTTCTCTGGCCACTTTTGTACAATGCACAAACCAAGATAGCAATTGTGTATATGCGGGAACAAACTTGAGGCACAATGGATGATATGATACCGATATGATATGGTATGTATGCTATGGAAGGTATGGACCACTAATGTGCACAAGTAACGTTGCCGGCAATACTCAAATGGCTAGTCTCGATAGGCAAGTAACGCAAAATGGGCTAGGGGTTAACAATGCAATTGCAAGGTGAATATACAAAGGTGTAAATCGAGGTTACCGTCCTTTGCGATGATGAGTGGCGGTGTTCTTGGTGTAGATACCAAGATGATGGAGACTCGTCCCTAAGTAGCCGAAACACCTTAGGAAACGGAAAAACCGCAAACTCAAAATCTCAAATGACAAATGTCAAAATGATGATAGCGGAAAGCGGTGGTGGTGTTGCACTAGGTAATGCGGACGGAGTGATGGGCTATACCCGAGTCGGAGTTGAAGTTGCCGTCCCTAAGTAGCCGAAACACCTTAGGAGACACAAGCTTTAACTCAAACAAGCTCAAAAAAATTGGGTTAAATTGGTGGAAATGTATGGTGGGCACGTCTATGCGGAAGTGGTGGTGGTGGTTGATGAAGAAGTAATTGTCCCTTAGTAGCCGAAACACCTTAGGAGACTCTAATCACAACTCAAACAACCACATATGCAATGGGGAACAAAATGGGTTAGGTTGCGGAAGTTGGTGGAGGTAATGCGGATGATATGGTGGAGGGCCTAGGCAAAGATGCCAAAATTCGGAAAAGTTGATGGTGTCAAATGGTGTTGGTGGTATTTTTGTGGGAAGGGGGATGTCAAGAGCTTCAAAACGAGCTAAAGAACGTCAAAATCGGAGTTCGGATGAATTAGTTATGGACAAAACAAAAATCAGCCAAAGTCAGTTTCAGGGTTAACCGGATGATCCGGGAGGAGGTCCGGATGATCCGGGAGGAAATTCGGATGATCCGGGTTAAATCGCGCCGGTTCTACATTTTTGGAGTGCGCGATTTATCCGGACGTCCGGGGGGCGTCCAGCTGATCCGGGCATGGTCCGGATGATCCGGGAGAAGGTCCGGATGATCCGGCCAAGTCAAACTGCTCGGGATTTGCTCGTGGAGATGAATTTTTGGGCGGAAATGGATGATTTTCGGGCAAAATTTGATGGATTTCGTGGATGGAAGGTGGGGAAACTTGGGGAGATGCTAGATCCACTTGAAACCAAGCAAATCCGTGGATCAAAATCAACAAAACATCATCAAACCAACAAATCACAAAAAAATTTGGGGCTATTTTTGGTCGGGATTTTCAGATTTAGGACGAAATCAAGCAAAAGAAGGCTAGAAAACGGTGGGAGGGGCTCCAAAAACGTGATCAACGTGGCTCATGATACCATATGATGTAGGGTGGAACCCTAATTCGTCGATCTTTCACGTTTGGAGTGGGATCCCTCGAAGAACACGATGAATACGGGGAAGAACAGAGAGAAATCACAAGGGGAAACACTCAAGAACAAGTCCAATCACACATCCACTAGACAATCAAACACACAAGATCCACAAGGTACATGAACAACAAAGGGAAAGATAGAAGGTAAGGTTCATCTCCAAGAGGAGGTCTTGATGATATCCTAGATGGATCTTCCCTAAAGAGGGGTCTTGAATCCGCAGGGGGATCTTCTCCTAGATGGAGGTCTTGGCCTCCAATGGAGTAGTGGTCTCTCTCTCTCAAGAATAGAGGTAGGTAGGAGCAAAGCTCACTTAAGAATGAGCTATCACTTTGCTAACCCTAGAAAGGAGGTGGAGGAGGTCTATTTATAGCCCAAGGGGCGAAGGGGTAAGTGAGGGGGCGAAGGTGTACACGGGCCTCGGCCCAAGTCACGCACACAAGCGGGGTCCGGATGATCCGGGTGGTGGCCCGGATGATCCGGGTGTCGGGGGTCCGGATGATCCGGGCAACCGTCCGGATGATCCGGCTTCGTCGAGGAGCTTCTGTTGTCTTCGAGCACGTTAGCCGGATCGTCCGGGAGGCCGTCCGGATCATCCGGGCTGGGTCCGGATCGTCCGGCTGGGGGTCCGGATGATCCGGGCAACTCCAGTCTTCTTCTCCTTTCTTCCGTCTTCTCTTCCACGCTTCCCTCGCAGATGGTGTAGTCGTTCCTTGGCGCTTGCACTCCTCCTTGACATCCGTGAAGCTCCGACAATACCTATGCATGCACACGTAAGGAGTGTCAAGTAGTATGCCATCCTCGAAGGGGTCAAGTGAGCACGTGTAAAGGAGATGATTCACCTTAGTGTGTGTGAAGTAGATGTCGCACGTGTCACTTGCCAAATGGGCTCTTGACATGGTGATGTCCGTAGGATGCTTCGCATCACACCACCACCACCACTTGAGTGATTTGAGTGCCTCCACCATATGCGACATTGAGTGCACCTACCTTGAGGGAGTGAGTGAGCCACCGCCACATAGAGGGAGTGAGATAGTTGATGAGGCATATGAGGCCATTTCGGTTTCTAACAACTTAACCTCTACCTCTATTGTGTCTTCTCATTTGGTCCTAGGTCACAAATACGATGACGCACCGATCCTCAGCGACTTCGTCCTCCCTTTGGCGATGGCCATGGTGGACTATGATGCACCCCCCACATGGTTCCATCACGATGAAGATGAACACGATTTGGTCTTTCCCACCTCACCTACACCACTTGAGTGGAACGACAAAGGTAACATAGGTGAAGGTGATGCTCTTGACCCACTAGTGGACATTCTTGAAATTGATTGCTTGCATGATGTTGATCCACCTACTACCATGCTTGATGCTAGTATGATTTCCCCATGCGATGATTTACCCATTTATGATGAATTTGATGATTGCCATGAGGAGTCTAGTAGTTGTGATGCCATGTTACATAGGATTTCTTGTGATAATTCTCTTGGTCACATCATGTTTGATGATCCGCTTGACTTGTCATATGCTATGCATGAGATCTCCCGTATGTCATATTTGCAATCTCATTGTAGTGACTATGCATATGCCATTAAAATAAACCCAATTTGCACATATGGCATAGATGACAAGCCCATGGTTATTGGCATTTGTTTTTCTTGTGATGATATTGATATGCTCCCTTTGCATCATTTAGCTAATATGCCATGCCATGACCACCTAGCTTCGGATATGCATTGTTTTGGATGTTGTCCATTTTCTCCATATTATGCTTCCGATATTGCTCATGAGGAGACCCCCATAGTTTCCTCATACCCATTAGGAGACTTTGATCCATCCTATGATTTGCATGATTTCCATGATTGTGTGCACCATATGCTCCCCATGAATAAACATGCTATTGATATGCCATATACTTGTTTGCTCAATTTGTGTCCCCATCGTGTCATACATAACAACTATTCTTTCATGTTGGATGACATGTTCTTATACCATGCATCAAATTTCTTTGAGCATATCTTATCTTGTGCTAACTCACATGTGCACATACACATCATGATGGATGATGTGTACATTTACCACGCGCACAGTTTCTTCGGTTTGTGTTTCTTTTGTGTAGGTACCCATGAATACTTGTCAACCTCACAATCCCATGAGTTGACAAAACGAGCTCTAGAGAGCAACGATGACTTGGGATCACATGTGATAGAGGCGGGAGGTGTCCCATCTTTCGATGAGATGGTGGATTTCGCTTTGGTGGAAGTCGACTTTGACGATCCGACTACGAACGTGCGAGGACGTCGCGCCTTAGCAATCGCTAAACCAACTCCGAGAGGTTATTGACCACGCCGAGCACGATCAACTGACCACGATGGTGCATTTCTGCGAGCAAACGAAGAACAAGCAAGAAACTGAGATTGCAATCTGGATATTGCGAATATAAGATGAAAGCTTTATTGATCAAGGTGGGGTTACATGGACGCCTTTGTGCAGTCGTTGAACACAAGCGAAGTACACGGTTGCAGCTATGGCGAACTTTTAATCTAAACAAAACCCAAAGTCTAAACGGTGCCCTAAGGGCTGTATATATGGAGGAAGAGGGGGTGAATTTCGTGGCCCTTGGTGGAGGGGTCCGAAACTAACCCTATCTCTTGTTTCCCAACACATACGGACTCTAAAAATAGCCTATACTAATGTATTTCGAAATTACATGGGCCTGGCCCAATAATAAGGTGACGCAGCACCTAGAATAGCCTCTGGACGAAATTTATGAAGTGGCATCTTGTATATTTCGTCCAAGGCTTCATGCACTCATCACTTGTAACTCCGTTCTTGTTCCCGTTGCGCATGCCATCATCTCCATGCTTGTTCTTGCTCCAATGTTCATCCTTCTCCAAGCTAGGCCCTTCATTTGTAAGCAAAACAAATGTATCCAATTTAGGCAGCATCATATTCTCATGAACATTAGAATCATTACCAAGAAACGAAAGTACAGTAATTTAGTTGGCGTCTTGAGCTCTAGTAATTGGTCCAGTATGTATAACAGCAGGGGCTGTGGGTGTAACAATGGTATTGATGTCCTCATCATCCTCCCTTCTTGAAATGAAGTCGTCCTCGACGGAAGTTCATCTTCCTCACCCAAATAAGGCTTCAAATCTGCAATGTTAAAAGTGGGACTAACCCCAAAATCTGCGAGCAGCTCAAGTTTATATGCATTATCATTTATTTTCTCCAACACCTTAAAGGGACCATCAAGACGTGGCATTAGCTTTGATTTGCGCAAATCAGAAATCTATCCTTACATAAATGTAACCAAACAAGATCTCCATGTGCAAACACAACATGTTTTCTACCCTTATCTCCAGCAAGTTTATATTTAGCATTCATACGCTCAATGTTTTCCTTAGTTAACTCATGCATTTTTAAAATCAATTGAGCGTTCTTTAGCATCAAAATTAACCTTCTCCGAAGATGGAAGAGGCAACAAATCAATAGGTGCACGAGGTAGGAAACCATACACAATTTCAAAAGGGCACATCTTAGTAGTAGAATGCAATGAACGATTATAAGCAAATTCAATATGAGGCAAGCATTCTTCCCACATTTTCCTATTATTCTTCAAAACAGCCCTAAGCATAGTAGACAATGTTATATTGACTACTTCAGTTTGTCCATCAGTTTGGGGATGACAAGTAGTACTAAAAAGTAATTTAGTCCCCAACTTAGCCCATAAACATCTCCAAAAGTGGCTAAGAAATTTAGTATCATGGTCTGAAACAATAGTATTTGGCACACCATGCAAGGGAATAATTTCACGAAAGAACAAATCAGCAACATTAACAGCATCATCGCTTTTATGACATGGTATAAAGTGTGCCATTTTCGAGAATCTATCCACGACAACAAATATGCTATCCCTCCCCTTCTTTGTTCGAGGTAAACCTAAAACAAAGTCCATAGATATATCCTCCCAAGGAACACTAGGCACAGGCAAAGGCATATATAAACCATGAGGATTGAGTCGTGACTTAGCTTTTTGACATGTAGTGCAGCGAGCAATAAAACGCTCAACATCCCGTCGCATCTTTGGCCAAAAGAAATGTGTAGCAAGTACGTCCTCTGTCTTCTTCACGCCAACGTGTCCCATTAGTCCTCCTCCATGCGCCTCCTGCAACAACGAAAGACGAACGGAGCTAGCTGGAATGCATAGCTTGTTAGAACGAAACACAAATCCATCATTAACGACGAACTTGTTCCATGTTCTACCTTCTTTACAATTCTGCAATACATCACTAAATTCAGCATCATGCACATATTGATCTTTGATGGTCTCCAAACCAAATATTCTAAAGTCAAGTTGTGAAAGCATAGTATAACGACGAGACAATGCATCGGCAATAACATTTTCTTTACCCTTCTTGTGTTTAATGACATAAGGGAAAGTCTCAATGAATTCAACCCATTTAGCATGTGATAGAGGCAGAGGTGTCCCGTCTTTCGATGAGATGGTGGATTTCGCTTTGGTGGAAGTCGACTTTGACGATCCGACTACGAGCGTGCGAGGACGTCGCGCCTTAGCAATCGCTAAACCAACTCCGAGAGGTTATTGACCACGCCGAGCACGATCAACGACCACGAGGGTCTATTTCTGCGAGCAAGCGAAGAACAAGCAAGAAACTGAGATTGCAATCTGGATATTGCGAATATAAGATGAAAGCTTTATTGATCAAGGTGGGGTTCTGTGACGCTTTGTGCAGTCGTTGAACACAAGCGGCACGCGAAGTTGCAGCTATGGCGAACTTTCGATCTAAACAAAACCCAAAGTCTAAACGGTGCCCTAAGGGCTGTAGATATGGAGGAAGAGGGGAGAATTTCGTGGCCCTTGGTGGAGGGGTCCAAACTAACCCTATCTCTTGTTTCCCACACATACGGACTCTAAAATAGCCTATACTAATGTATTTCGAAATTACATGGGCCTGGCCCAATAATAAGGTGACGCAGCACCTAGAATAGCCTCTGGACGAAATTTATGAAGTGGCATCTTGTATATTTCGTCCAAGGCTTCATGCACTCATTATGGTGGCTTCATAGTCCTGAAATCATCACTTGTAACTCCATTCTTGTCCCCCTTGCGCATGCCATCATCTCCATGCTTGTTCTTGCTCCAATGTTCATCCTTTTCCAAGCTAGGCCCTTCATTTGTAAGCAAAACAAATGTATCCAATTTAGGCGACATCATATTCTCATGAACATTAGAATCATTACCAAGAAACGAAAGTACGGTAATTTAGTTGGCGTCTTGTGAGCTCTAGTAATTGGTCCAGTATGTATAGCAGCAGGGGCTGTGGGTGTAACAATGGTATTGATGTCCTCATCATCCTCCCCTTCTTGAAATGAAGTCGTCCTCGACGGAAGTTCATCTTCCTCACCCAAATATGGCTTCAAATCTGCAATGTTAAAAGTGGGACTAACCCCAAAATCTGCAGGTAGCTCAAGTTTATATGCATTATCATTTACTTTCTCCAACACCTTAAAGGGACCAGCAGCACGTGGCATTAGCTTTGATTTGCGCAAATCAGGAAATCTATCCTTACGCAAATGTAACCAAACAAGATCTCCGGGTGCAAACACAACATGTTTTCTACCCTTATCTCCAGCAAGTTTATATTTAGCATTCATACGCTCAATGTTTTCCTTAGTTAACTCATGCATTTTTAAAATCAATTCAGCACGTTCTTTAGCATCAAAATTAACCTTCTCCGAAGATGGAAGAGGCAACAAATCAATAGGTGCACAAGGTAGGAAACCATACACAACTTCAAAAGGGCACATCTTAGTAGTAGAATGCAATGAACGATTATAAGCAAATTCAATATGAGGCAAGCATTCCTCCCACATTTTCTTATTTTTCTTTAGAACAGCCCTAAGCATAGTAGACAATGTTCTATTGACTACTTCAGTTTGTCCATCAGTTTGGGGGTGACAAGTAGTACTAAAAAGCAGTTTAGTCCCCAACTTAGCCCATAAACATCTCCAAAAGTGGCTAAGAAATTTAGTATCACGATCTGAAACAATAGTATTTGGCACACCATGCAAGCGAATAATTTCACGAAAGAACAAATCAGCAACATTGACAAAGATCATCGCTTTTATGACATGGTATAAAGTGTGCCATTTTCGAGAATCTATCCACGACAACAAATATGCTATCCCTCCCCTTCTTTGTTCTAGGTAAACCTAAAACAAAGTCCATCGATATATCCTCCCAAGGAACACTAGGTACAGGCAAAGGCATATATAAACCATGAGGATTGAGTCGTGACTTAGCTTTTTGACATGTAGTGCAATGAGCAATAAAACGCTCAACATCCGCCTCATCTTTGGCCAAAAGAAATGTGTAGCAAGTACGTCCTCCGTCTTCTTCACGCCAAAGTGTCCCATTAGTCCTCCTCCACGCGCCTCCTGCAACAACAAAAGACGAACGGAGCTAGCTGGAATGCATAGCTTGTTAGCACGGAACACAAATCCATCATTAACGACAAACTTGTTCCATGTTCTTCCTTCTTTACAATTCTGCAATACATCTTTAAAATCAGCATCATGCACATATTGATCTTTGATGGTGTCCAAACCAAATATTTTGAAGTCAAGTTGTGAAAGCATAGTATAGCGACGAGACAATGCATCAGCAATAACATTTTCTTTACCCTTCTTGTGTTTAATGACATAAGGGAAAGTCTCAATGTATTCAACCCATTAGCATGTCTACGATTCAGTTTAGCTTGACTTTTAATATGTTTCAAAAATTCATGATCAGAATGTATAACAAATTCTTTGGGCCATAAATAATGTTGCCATGTCTCTAAAGTCCGAACAAGAGCATATAATTCTTTATAATAAGTAGAATAGTTCAAACTAGGCCCACTCAATTTTTCAGAAAAGTATGCAACAGGTTTGCCATCTTGTAATAACACACCTCCTAATCCAATTCCACTAGCATCACATTCAAGCTCAAAAGTCTTATTAAAATCAGGAAGTTGGAGTAAAGGAGCATGTGTCAACTTAGCTTTCAATACCGTGAAGGCTTCTTCCTGTGTGGTACCCCAAACAAAAGGCACATCCTTCTTTGTAAGCTCGTTGAGAGGTGCAGCAATGGTGCCGAAATCTCTCACAAAACGCCTATAGAAACCAGCGAGGCCAAGGAAACTCCTCACTTGTGTGACCGTTTTGGGCTGCTGCCAACTCTCAATAGCTTCAATCTTGGCTTTATCAACATCAATTCCTTGTGGAGTAACAACATAGCCAAGGAAAGATACTCGGTCGGTGCAAAAGGTGCACTTCCCAAGGTTACCAAACAAACGTGCATCACGTAGAGCATTAAAAACAGCACGTAAATGTTCCAAATGTTCTTCCAAAGATTTGCTATAAATCAGTATATCATCAAAATAGACTACCACAAATCGTCCAATGAAAGCACGTAAAACTTCGTTCATTAATCTCATGAAAGTACTAGGTGCATTAGTTAACCCAAAAGGCATGACTAAACACTCATATAATCCAAACTTAGTTTTAAATGATGTTTTCCATTCATCTCCCAATTTCATACGAATTTGATGGTATCCACTACGCAAATCAACTTTGGAGAATATTGTAGAGCCACTCAATTCATCAAGCATATCATCTAGCCTAGGAATAGGGTGACGATAACGAATAGTAATATTATTAATGCCTCTACAATCAACACACATACGTGATGTACCATCCTTTTTCGACACTAGAATAATAGGAACAGCACAAGGACTAAGGGATTCGCGATATAACCTTTGTCGAGCAGCTCTCTGTACTTGACGATAATCTCCTTCGTCTCCTCTGGATTGGTACGGTATGGTGCACGGTTGGGTAATGATGCACCGGAATTAAGTCAATTTGATGCTCAATCCCTCGAATAGGTGGTAATCGGTGGCACGCCTTGTGGAAAGACGTCGTGAACTCTGCAAAATGTTAGTGACAAAGAGGGGCAAAGAGGAAGGCACGTCCTCGAATGAAAATAATGCCTTTTGCACACAAAAGCATAGCAAACAGATTTGCTAAAATCTAGCTCATCAATATCAGATTTGGTGGCAAGTAAACATGCACTTTTCAATTTAATTTCGAAGCAACAAGTAGATGGTTTATTATTAGGCTTCATGTGTTGCTCAAATTCTTTTGCCACAATCTGATTTTCACTCTTATTTTTCTCCTGCTTTGCTTTATTAGCTCTATTAATATCATCTTTCAAAATGGAATCAGGAGTCATAGGAAGCAAAGTAATATTTTTATCCTTATGAACAAGAGTATACTGATTGTTTCTACCATGGTGTACAGAATTTTTATCAAATTGCCAAGGTCTACCAAGTAATAAGGAACATGCTTACATAGGTACCACATCACAATCAACATAATCAGCATATGTAGAGATACTAAAATGCACACTAACAATGACGTGTTACCTTAACCTTGCCGCTGTTGTTGAACCATTGGATGTAGTAAGGATGTGGATGTGGTCTTGTGGTGAGAGATAGCTTCTCCACCATCTCCATGCTAGCCAAGTTGTTGCAGCTGCCTCCATCTATGATGACGCGAATAGAACGTTCCTTCACAACTCCCTTTGTATGGAACAAATTATGCCTCTGATTTTGCTCAGCTTGTGTAACCTGCACACTCAAAACATGTTGAGCAACTAAACATTCATACCTGGCACAAGATCGCCAAGAGCCATGTATTGTGTCTCATGATCGTAATCATCTCCACCGTGTTCCTCATGTGTAATAAGAGCCAAAGTCTCCTCATCATAGTCACTAGCGGACTCATACCCACTGATAGAGGCGGGGTGTCCCGATCATTCGATGAGATGATAATTATCGATTTGGTGAAGATGACTTTGATGATCCGACTACAACGTGCACGACGTTGCGCCTTAGCAATCGCTAAACCAACTTCGAGAGGTTATTGACCACGCCGAGCACAATCAACTCGACCACGAAGGTCTATTCCCGCAAGCAATCGAAGAACAAGCAAGAATATGATAAAAGCAATCTGAATATTGCGAGTATGTATGAAGTATTGATAAAGGTGGGGATCCGTAAGCGGTCTTGGTCAGTCGTTGGACACAAGCGAAGTACGAAGTTGCAATGGCTAACTTTTAACTAAACAAATCCCAAGGAAAAAGCTACTAGATGGATCTACTTATATAGGAGCAAGGGGTGGCGGCCAGGAGGTGGGAGGACGTCCCAAGGCAGCCTAAAACCAACCCTAGGTCGTACAAGGCTCATGGGCCCAAGTGGAGGTGACGTAACACCTTTGGACTTGTAGTTTGACTCGGATTCTGCTGCAGCGTCAGATTGTTTCGTCCATAACTCAACGCTCCGGACGGATTATAAGGTGATTCCAACTGTGCTGGAAAGAGCATGAAATCTACTTTCCAACAAAAAAAGAATCACCCAATTCGAGTCCGTATGAAAAAGTTGTTGACGTTTGAGTCAGGTATGTCTGCAGTCCGAATCTGAATCCGTAACGTGAGAGACTTGGACTCTATCTTCTCTTGGCCCAAAAGTGACGTGAGAAGACTTTTGAACAACACCTAAACTTCTCCTTTTCCCTTATCTTCATATGTGGATTGTACAAATGTCCCATACACCTCCAATTAGACAAAACACAAAAGTATGTGAAGTATTTTTGTTCTGGATAACATAAATATATTATTGAATAGTTTGCACTAGAAATCACCTGACAAATATGCATGTATGCAATATTTTTGGTCTTATCCAAGGTAGTCATGTCCTCATCACCCACCATCCTCAGTAGCAATCATCACACGCTGAGATTTGCATTCTCTCGCAAAATGTCCTCTTCCCATACAATGACGACAAACAATATCACATGTGTGCCCTGTTGACGCCATGGAAGAAGAAGAGCTCTGTGCAGGCCCGGCAGGTGTGCTCTTGGCAGATAGTGGTGGTTGTGCCTGCTTTCTTGTATCACGGTTGGAGGTGGCACCTGAAGGAAGTGATGGTGCAGTGGAAGTAGATGATGCACGTGGTGTCCATGATGAAGGTCGACCTGCAGAAAAGTTAGTGCGCACCAATGCCTGTCGATCCTGCACTTCACATTCAGCTTTACAAGCAAGATGGAATAAACGAGTGATATTATTTTATAATCCTTATAGTCTAGAATGGTCTGAATCTCTCTATTTAATCCACCCAGAAAACGTGCAAGCATAGCTTCATTCTCCTCAACAATACCACATCTAATCAAGCCAGTTTGTAATTCCTGATAATATTCTTCTACAGAATTTTTTACTTGTCTTAAAAGTTGCAATTTTTGAAGTAATTCACGTTGATAATATGGTGGAACCCAACGAGTACGCATAGCAGTTTTCAAAGCAGCCCAAGTAGCTGGAACAGGATATAATCTACAATGTTCGGACCACCAAACACATGCAAAGCTAGTGAAAGCACAAAGCAAAGCAGAACACGTCTCTCCTCGGGATATTGTAAACATGTAAATCGTTGTTCAGTTTCTAACTCCCAAGTAAGATATATATCAGGAACATATCTACCCTCAAATGGTGGAATATTCAATTTCAGTTTAGGGAGATGGTCATGATCTCGCACTGAGGGGAGCCCTAACATTGCCATTATTTGCATGTCGACGACACGGTGGTTGTGGTGCTGGTGGTTGCACGTAGTTCGATGTTGATCAACCTCATCCTCGTAATCTCCCACATAATCATCCTCCCCACATCAGCAGCAGGAGCCACGAAGTATCAACAGCAGCACCAGCAGCTTGGCCAGTGAAGAGGGACACGGGTCGCTCGGCGGAGGGCTGCTTCGCGATGCGGAGGTAGTCGTTGTTGTTGTTGTAGAGGTGCGTTAGGTGCAACCGGTGGTGGTGGTGGTAGACGCGCGAGCAATTCATTAAACTTGTTATCGAGCTTTGTTTTGAAAGCCTTCTCAATGCCATCTATCTTCTCCATGGCCTCATCAAATCTGTTTATCACATCTTGCACCTGTCCACTCATCATTTGCTGAAAGTTATCATGAAGCTCCTTGTTCGTCAAGTTCACCCAGTCAGTCTCGTCGGCTTGCGATCCTGCCAAGTTAGCAGCAATAGAGACACACAAGAATATGATCCTATAGACTACTAGGAAGTGGTGGTGGTGGTGTGGTGGATAGTCACAAATCCGTCAAGCAAATCTCAAATCCTTACCAGTTCTTACCCAGCAGCAGGCGGTGATCGGCAACCGTTGTAGTCAAAACTCTCAAAGCTTGGATAGAACGATTGCCAGGGAGAGTCAAATGCACGACATAGATGTATGTGGAGCTAGGAAGGCTTATAATACGGTAGCAAAAAGGGTCAGCAATAATCAAATCAGAGATGCAAAGTTGAATAAACGCTCAACGATTTGAAGATGTGCTTTGGTCCTAGGCTAGACCGTGCTAGAGACGCGAGCCTAGAACACTAACAAAATCACGGCGCTGCACGTAAACAAGGGAAAAGCACACTCTGGAATTTGTTTTTTCGCTCCTTTTTTTTGTGCTGCTTTTTTTTGCGAAAAATCACTATAATGGCGAGTGTCTCAAAACTCTTCCCAAGTCAAATTGACAGGATGGGCACGAAATTTTTTCGACCAAATTTTTTTTTTGTTCGACTGCCTGGACCCAAAAACTGGAAACGGGTCAAAAAAACTTTCTATAACGGCGACTGTCTCAATACGCTTAGAAACACCGAAAAATAGGATAGCCAGAATTTTTTTTGTCAAATGCGTTTTCGGAAAAAAAATTTTGGAAACCAACCTCTTCTACGGACGGCAAAAGATTGCTGGAATCCGAAACCTACTCAGACAAGGAAACACGAATCGGAAATTAGATGGATCCCAAAAACAAACCTAATATGCAAGGAACTCGGATTGGTGGTGGATATATGGTGGTAGGATATGGCAGCGGTGGTGGTATATGATAGCGGTGGTGGTATATGGATACGGATTCGAAGCGGTGGCGGATAAGCGGTGGTGGTAGATGGCAGGGGCGATGATGATGGTGCGGCGGCGTGACAACTTATGACCGAACTCGAAACTCTAAAAGACTAGACTCTAAGACCAGCAACTAGACACGACGATGCAACCGCAAATTCAACAACGCAAATACAGAAAAGATTATGCAAAGGCTCAGATTGGTTCGGATATGATGAACTAACCCTAATTTTTTGTGGCTTTTTCGTGGACTGTATCGGTATGAAGAATGACTCGATCTAAACTACAAAAATCGTAAAGTCTCACCGAGCAACCTGGAAATCTAATACCACTTGATAGAGGCAAAGGTGTCCGTCTTCGATGAGATGGTGAATTTCGCTTTGGTGGAAGTCGACTTTGGCGATCCGACTACTTAACGCGCGAGGATGTCGCGCTTAGCAATCGCTAAACCAACTCCGAGAGGTTATTGACCACGCCTAAGCACGATCAACCTGACCACGAGGGTCATTTCCGCGAGCAAACGAAGAACAAGCAAGAAACTGAGATTGCAATCTGGATATTGCGAATATAAGATGAAAGCTTTATTGATCAAGGTGGGGTTCTGTGACGCCTTTGTCTGGTCGTTGAACACAAACGATGATAGAGGCAAAAGTGTCCCGTCTTTCGATGAGATGGTGGATTTCGCTTTGGTGGAAGTCGACTTTGACGATCCGACTACGAACGTGCGAGGACGTCGCGCCTTAGCAATCGCTAAACCAACTCCGAGAGGTTATTGACCACGCCGAGCACGATCAACTCGACCACGAGGGTCTGCTTCGCGAGCAAACGAAGAACAAGCAAGAAACTGAGATTGCAATCTGGATATTGCGAATATAAGATGAAAGCTTTATTGATCAAGGTGGGGTTCGTGACGCTTTGTCCGGTCGTTGAACACAAACGGCACGAAGTTGCAGCTATGGCTAACTTTTAATCTAAACAAAACCCAAGTCTAAACGGTGCCCTAAGGGCTGTATATATGGAGGAAGAGGGGTGAATTTCGTGGCCCTTGGTGGAGGGGTCCAAACTAACCCTATCTCTTGTTTCCCACACATACGGACTCTAAAAATAGCCTATACTAATGTATTTCGAAATTACATGGGCCTGGCCCAATAATAAGGTGACGAGACACCTAGAATAGCCTATGGACGAATATTATGAAGTGGCATCTTGTATATTTCGTCCAAGGCTTCATGCACTCCTTATGGTGGCTTCAAAGTCCTGAAATCATCACTTGTAACTCCGTTCTTGATCCCCTTGCGCATGCCATCAACTCCATGTGTGTTCTTGCTCCAATGTTCATCCTTCTCCAAGCTAGGCCCTTCATTTGTAAGCAAAACAAATGTATCCAATTTAGGCAGCATCATATTCTCATGAACATTAGAATCATTACCAAGAAACGAAAGTACCTGGTAATTTAGTTGGCGTGCGCGAGCTCTAGTAATTGGTCCAGTATGTATAGCAGCAGGGGCTGTGGGTGTAACAATGGTATTGATGTCCTCATCATCCTCCCCTTCTTGAAATGAAGTCGTCCTCGACGGAAGTTCATCTTCCTCACCCAAATATGGCTTCAAATCTGCAATGTTAAAAGTGGACTAACCCCAAAATCTGCAGCAGCTCAAGTTTATATGCATTATCATTTACTTTCTCCAACACCTTAAAGGGACCAGCAGCACGTGGCATTAGCTTTGATTTATGCAAATCAGAAATCTATCCTTCACGCAAATGTAACCAAACAAGATCTCCTGTGCAAACACAACATGTTTTCTACCCTTATCTCCAAGCAAGTTTATATTTAGCATTCATACGCTCAATGTTTTCCTTAGTTAACTCATGCATTTTTAAAATCAATTCAGCACGTTCTTTAGCATCAAAATTAACCTTCTCCAAGATGGAAGAGGCAACAAATCAATAGGTGCACGAGGTAGGAAACCATACACAACTTCAAAAGGGCACATCTTAGTAGTAGAATGCAATGAACGATTATAAGCAAATTCAATATGAGGCAAGCATTCCTCCCACATTTTCTTATTATTCTTTAGAACAGCCCTAAGCATAGTAGACAATGTTCTATTGACTACTTCAGTTTGTCCATCGGTTTGGGGTGACAAGTAGTACTAAAAGCAGTTTAGTCCCCAACTTAGCCCATAAACATCTCCAAAAGTGGCTAAGAAATTTAGTATCACGATCTGAAACAATAGTATTTGGCACACCATGCAAGCTTAATAATTTCACGAAAGAACAAATCAGCAACATTGACAAAGATCATCGCTTTTATGACATGGTATAAAGTGTGCCATTTTCGAGAATCTATCCACGACAACAAATATGCTATCCTCCCTTCTTTGTTCTAGGTAAACCTAAAACAAAGTCCATAGATATATCCTCCCAAGGAACACTAGGTACAGGCAAAGGCATATATAAACCATGAGGATTGAGTCGTGACTTAGCTTTTTGACATGTAGTGCAATGAGCAATAAAACGCCAACATCCCATCTCATCTTTGGCCAAAAGAAATGTGTAGCAAGTACGCCCTCCGCCTTCTTCACGCCAAAGTGTCCCATTAGTCCTCCTCCATGCGCCCCCGCAACAACAAAAGACGAACGGAGCTAGCTGGAATGCATAGCTTGTTAGCACGAACACAAATCCATCATTAACGACAAACTTGTTCCATGTTCTTCCTTCTTTACAATTCTGCAATACATCTTTAAAATCAGCATCATGCACATATTGATCTTTGATGGTCTCCAAACCAAATATTTTGAAGTCAAGTTGTGAAAGCATAGTATAGCGACGAGACAATGCATCAAGCAATAACATTTTCTTTACCCTTCTTGTGTTTAATGACATAAGGGAAAGTCTCAATGAATTCAACCCATTTAGCATGTCTACGATTCAGTTTAGCTTGACTTTTAATATGTTTCAAAGATTCATGATCGAATGTATAACAAATTCTTTGGGCCATAAATAATGTTGCCATGTTTCTAAAGTCCTAACAAGAGCATATAATTCTTTATCATAAGTAGAGTAATTCAGACTAGGCCCACTCAATTTTTCGTAAAAGTATGCAACAGGTTTGCCATCTTGTAATAACACACCTCCTAATCCAATTCCACTAGCATCACATTCAAGCTCAAAAGTCTTATTAAAATCAGGAAGTTGGAGTAAAGGAGCATGTGTCAACTTAGCTTTCAATACCGTGAAGGCTTCTTCCGTGCGGTACCCCAAACAAAAGGCACATCCTTCTTTGTAAGCTCGTTGAGAGGTGCAGCAATGGTGCTGAAATCTCTCACAAAACGCCTATAGAAACCAGCGAGGCCAAGGAAACTCCTCACTTGTGTGACCGCTTTGGGCTGCGGCCAACTCTCAATAGCTTCAATCTTGGCTTTATCAACTTCAATTCCTCGTGGAGTAACAACATAGCCAAGAAAAGATACTCGGTCGGTGCAAAAGGTGCACTTCCCAAGGTTACCAAACAAACGTGCATCACGAGAGCATTAAAAACAGCACGTAAATGTTCCAAATGTTCTTCCAAAGATTTGCTATAAATCAAGATATCATCAAAATAAACTACCACAAATCGTCCAATGAAAGCACGAAACTTCGCTCATTAATCTCATGAAAGTACTAGGTGCATTAGTTAACCCAAAAGGCATGACTAACCACTCATATAATCCAAACTTAGTTTTAAATGCTGTTTTCCATTCATCTCCCAATTTCATACGAATTTGATGGTATCCACTACGCAAATCAACTTTGGAGAATATTGTAGAGCCACTCAATTCATCAAGCATATCATCTAGCCTAGGAATAGGGTGACGATAACGAATAGTAATATTATTGATGCCTCTACAATCAACACACATACGTGACGTACCATCCTTTTTCGCACTAGAATAATAGGAACAGCACAAGGACTAAGGGATTCGCAGATATAACCTTTGTCGAGCAGCTCCTGTGACTTGACGATAATCTCCTTCGTCTCCTCCGGATTGGTACGGTATGGTGCACGGTTGGGTAATGATGCACCGGAATTAAGTCAATTTGATGCTCAATCCTCGAATAGGTGGTAATCCGGTGGCACGCCTTGTGGAAAGACGCCGAACTCTGCAAAATGTTAGTGACAGCAGGGGCAAAGAGGAAGGCACGTCCTCGAATGAAAATAATGCCTCTTTGCACACAAAAGCATAGCAAATAGATTTGCCAAAATCTAGCTCATCAATATCAGATTTGGTGGCAAGTAAACATGCACTTTTCAATTTAATTTCGAAGCAACAAGAGATGGTTTATTATTAGTCTTCATGTGTTGCTCAAATTCTTTTGCCACAATCTGATTTTCACTCTTATTTTTCTCCTGTTTTGCTTTATTAGCTCTATTAATATCATCTTTCAAAATGGACTCGTGGAGTCATAGGAAGCAAAGTAATATTTTTATCCTTATGAACAAGAGTATATCGATTGTTTCTACCATGGTGTACAGAATTTTATCAAATTGCCATGGTCTACCAAGTAACAAGGAACATGCTTGCATAGGTACCACATCACAATCAACATAATCAGATATGTAGAGATACTAAAATGCACACTAACAAAGACGTGTTACCTTCACCTTGCCGCTGTTGTTGAACCATTGGATGTAGTAAGGATGTGGATGTGGTCTTGTGGTGAGAGATAGCTTCTCCACCATCTCCATGCTAGCCAAGTTGTTGCAGCTCCTCCATCTATGATGACGCTAATAGAACGCTCTTCACAACTCCCTTTGTATGGAACAAATTATGCCTCTGATTTTGCTCAGCTTGTGTAACCTGCACACTCAAAACACGTTGAGCAACTAAACATTCATACTGTCAAGATCTTCAAGAGCCATGTATTGTGTCTCATGATCGTAATCATCTCCACCGTGTTCCTCATGTGTAATAAGAGCCAAAGTCTCCTCATCATAGTCACTAGCGGACTCATACCCACCATCCTCAAGAGCAATCATCACACGCTGAGATTTGCATTCTTTCGCAAAATGTCCTCTTCCCTTACAACGACGACAAATAATATCACTTGTGTGCCCTGCTGACGCCATGGAAGAAGAGCTCTGCAGGCCCAGCAGTGTGCTCTTGGCGATAGTGGTGGTTGTGCTCGCTTTCTTGTATCACGGTTGGAGGTGGCACCTAAAGGAGGTGATGGTGCAAAGGAAGTAGATGATGCACGTGGTGTCCATGATGAAGGTCGACCTGCAGAAAAGTTAGTGCGCGCCAATGCCCGCCGATCCTCAAGACTTCACGCTCAGCTTTACAAGCAAGATGGAATAAACGAGTGATATTATTATAATCCTTATAGTCTAGAATGGTCTGAATCTCTATTTAATCCACCCGTAAAACGTGCAAGCATAGCTTCATTCTCCTCAACAATACCACATCTAATCAAGCCGTTTGTAATTCCCGATAATATTCTTCTACAGAAATTTTTCCTTGTCTTAAACGCTGCAATTTTTGAAGTAATTCACGTTGATAATATGGTGGAACCCAACGAGTACGCATAGCAGTTTTCAAAGCAGCCCAAGTAGCTGGAACAGGATATAATCTACAATGTTCGACCACCAAACACATGCAAAGCTAGTGAAAGCACAAACAGCAGCAGCAGAACACGTCTCTCCTCGTGATATTGTAAACATGTAAATCGTTGTTCAGTTTCTAACTCCCAAGTAAGATATATATCAGAACATATCTACCCTCAAATGGTGGAATATTCAATTTCAGTTTAGGGAGATGGTCATGATCTCGCACTGAGGGGAGCCCTAGCATTGCCATTATTTGCATGTGGACGACCGGTGGTTGTGGTGCTGGTGGTTGCACGAGTTCGATGTTGATCAACCTCATCCTCATAATCTCCCATATAATCATCCTCGTCGGTACCAGCAGCAGCAGAGAGCAGGAGCCAAAGAAGCACCAACAGCAGAGAGCAGCGGCACCAGAATTTTGTCCTGCTCAATAGGAACACGCCGAGCTCGGCCCATACCGATTCGGAAGGGGGCGAGTTGTTGTCGCTGCAGAGGTGCGATAGGTGCAGCCGGCGGTGGTTGTGGAAAACGCTACGAGCAATTCATCAAACTTGCTATCAAGCTTTGTTTCAAACGCCTTCTCAATGCCATCTATCTTCTCCATGGCCTCGTCAAATCTGTTTACCACATCTTGCACCTGTCCACTCATCATTTGCTGAAATTTATCATGTAGCTGTTTGTTCGTCATGTTCTCCCAATCGGTCTCATCGGATTGTGATCCTGCCATGGTTAGCAGCAATAGAAACACACAAGAATATGATCCTACAGACTACTAACAAGAGGTGGTGGTGGGTGTCACAAACCGTCAAGCAAATCTCAAATTCTTACCAGTTCTTACCCAAAGAAGAAAGCGGTGATCGGCAACCGTTGTAATCAAAACTCTCAAAGCTTGGATAGAGCGATTGCTGTGGAGAGTCAAACGCACGACGAGATGTATGTGGAGCTGGGAAGGCTTATAATATGGTAGCAAAAGGGTCAAGAATAATCAAATCAGAGATGCAAAGTTGAATAAGCGCTCAACGACAGATCAGGCTGGTCCTAGGCTAGACCGTGCTAGAGACGCGAGCCTAGAACACTAACAAAATCACGGCGCTGCACGTAATCAAAGGAAAAGCACACTCTGAATTTTTTTTTCGCTTTTTTTTTTTTTTTTTTTTTTTTTTTTTTTTTTTTTTTTTTTTGCGAAAAATCACTATAATGGCGAGTGTCTCAAAACTCTTCCTGTGTCAAATCGACAGATGGGCACGAAATTTTTCGACCAAATTTTTTTTTTTTTCGATCGCCGGACCCAAAAATCGAAACGGGTCAAAAAACTTTCTATAACGGCGATCGCTCAATACGCTTAGAAACACCTAAAATAGGATAGCCGTAAAATTTTTTATCCCGTGCGTTTTGGAAAATTTTTATCCCGTGCGTTTTTTTTTTTTTTTTTGAAACCAACTCTTCTACGACGGCAAAAGATTGCTGGAATCAAACCTACTCGAGATAAGGAAACACGAATCGAAATTAGATGGATCCCAAAACAAATCTAATATGCAAGGAACTCGGATTGGTGGTGGATATATGGTGGTGGTATATGTCGTGGTGGTGGTATATGGATACGGATTCAAGCGGTGGCGGATAAGCGGTGGTGGTAGATGGCAGGGCGATGATGATGAAAGCGCGGCGGCGTGACAACTTATGACCGAACTCAAACTCTAAAAGACTAGACTCTAAGACCAAAGAACTAGACACGACGATGCAACCGCAAATTCAACAACGCAAATACGTAAAAGATTATGCAAAGGCTCGATTGGTTCGGATATGATGACCTAACCCTAATTTTTTTGGCTTTTTCGTGGACTGTAGGTATGAAGAACAGACTCGATCTAAACTACTTAAAACTGTAAAATCTCACCGAGCAACCCGGAAATCTGATACCACTTGATAGAGGCAAAAGTGTCCCGCCTTTCGATGAGATGGTGGATTTCGCTTTGGTGGAAGTCGACTTTGACGATCCGACTACGAACGGCGAGGACGCCGCGCTTTAGCAATCGCTAAACCAACTCCGAGAGGTTATTGACCACGCCGAGCACGATCAACCCGACCACGAAGGTCTATTTCCGCGAGCAAACGAAGAACAAGCAAGAAACTGAGATTGCAATCTGGATATTGCGAATATAAGATGAAAGCTTTATTGATCAAGGTGGGGTTCTGTGACGCTTTGTCCGGTCGTTGAACACAAACGGCACGAAGTTGCAGCTATGGCTAACTTTTAATCTAAACAAAACCCAAGTCTAAACGGTGCCCTAAGGGCTATATATATGGAGGAAGAGGGGTGAATTTCGTGGCCCTTGGTGGAGGGGTCCGAAACTAACCCTATCTCTTGTTTCCCCACACATACGGACTCTAAAAATAGCCTATACTAATGTATTTCGAAATTACATGGGCCTAGCCCAATAATAAGGTGACGCAGCACCTAGAATAGCCTATGGACGAATATTATGAAGTGGCATCTTGTATATTTCGTCCAAGGCTTCATGCACTCCTTATGGTGGCTTCAAAGTCCTGAAATCATCACTTGTAACTCCGTTCTTGATCCCCTTGCGCATGCCATCAACTCCATGTGTGTTCTTGCTCCAATGTTCATCCTTCTCCAAGCTAGGCCCTTCATTTGTAAGCAAAACAAATGTATCCAATTTAGGCAGCATCATATTCTCATGAACATTAGAATCATTACCAAGAAACGAAAGTACCGGTAATTTAGTTAGCGTAACATGCATGAGCTCTAGTAATTGGTCCAAGATGTATAGCAGCGCCCTAAGGGGTGTAACAATGGTATTGATGGAGTTGCAGCTATGGCTAACTTTTAATCTAAACAAAACCCAAAGTTCAAACGACGCCTCTAAGGGCTGTATATATGGGGGAAAAGGAGGGAATTTCGTGGCCCTTGAGGGTGGGGTCCGAAACCAACCCTATCTCTTGTTTCCCCACACATGCAGACTCTAAAAATAGCCTATACTTAAGTATTTCGAAATTACATGGGCCTGGCCCAATAATAAGATGACGCAGCACCTAGAATAGCCTATGGACGAATATTATGAAGTGGCATCTTGTATATTTTGTCCAAGGCTTCATGCACTCCTTATGGTGGCTTGAAAGTCCCGAAATCATCACTTGTAACTCCGTTCTTGATCCTTAGCATGCCATCAACTCCATGCGTGTTCTTGCTCCAATGTTCATCCTTCTCCAAGCTAGGCCCTTCATTTGTAAGCAAAACAAATGTATCCAATTTAGGCAGCATCATATTCTCATGAACATTAGAATCATTACCAAGAAACGAAAGTACCTGGTAATTTAATTGGCGTGCGCGAGCTCTAGTAATTGGTCCCGTATATGTAACAGTAGGGGCTGTGGGTGTAACAATGGTATTGATGTCCTCATCACCTTGTGAAGCATGCTTGCCTTACCTCTTTGCACCATATACCTAGTGCCTTGAATATCGCCATTGTTGCATCATATTATTCATGCACTTGTGCTTCTAATGGTTATGTGCAAGAGAAGAGAACCATCATGATGGATGATGTGTTTATCTACCATGCGACACGCTCTTTGTTTTGTTGTGTGCATGTGTAGGATACTTGGACTTCGTGTCGACTTCCACTTCATATGAGTTGACCATTCGAGCTCTTGAGAGCGAGCCTCATACATTCGACCATGACTCGCTTCTACACCACATTTCCTACCACTTCGACATTGTGAAGAACACACAAGGACATGCTTTCGAGGTGATATCCTTCTATCTCGAAAACACCCAAACCATGAGCATGCATATTGTGGATCATACTTCATGTGTTGCTTGCTCCATGACACTTTCCACACATGCTAGCGATCTTGCTTCGACTTATCATTTCCACATTGCCATGCCACATGATATATATGCCTTGTGTGTTGCATCTAGTTCTTCACATATGCCATGTCCC
>JAHHZJ010002474.1:0-60032 GCA_021437245.1 Aegilops speltoides
ATTTTTCATCAGCTTGTTCCCGTTTCTTCTCTGCTTTGAGCGACACACTATTCTAGCTAGACATGGGTGCGGCTCGTAACACTGATGACCAAATGGATCTCGGCACCATCGAATCTCAAACTTTAACTGCCAAAACTATTGTTTTTCATCTTGTAGTCCTTTTAGAATTACTAAAGTCCTTTTTGGGCGAATTTCCCGGAACACTTTCTCGGGTTTGTGTGCAAGTATTTCAAATAATTTTTTTGAATTTTTTGCCTCGAGATCTTAAAAGCCCGTAACTTTTTTCTGTTAGGCTTTTGAGGATTTTGAAAAGCGTTTACGAGGATTTTGAGGATTTTATTGGATTACGAGTGAATTGCCTCGGTATGATAATTCTATCATCAGTTTATTCCTGTTTCTTCTCTTGCACGAGCGACACACTATTCTAGCTAGACATGGTTGTGGCTCATAACACTGATGACCAAAGCGGATCTCGGCACCATCGAATCTCAAACTTTAACTTGCAATACTATTGTTTTTCATCCTGTAGTCCCATTTAGAATTACTAAGCGTCCTTTTTGGGCGAGATTTCTAGGAGCAGCTTTCGTGCGGTTTGTGTGCAAGTATTTCAAACCATACAGGACCTAAAAATTAGAATTCATTCCATCTTTATTCCCTAGAGTCTTCGGTAGTTTTCTAAACGCTCCGATCGAACACGTTATCATTCTTGTTAGTTTTGGGTGAATTCCCTCGGTATGATAATTTTCATCAGCTTGTTCCCGTTTCTTCTCTAGCTTTGAGGCGACACACTATTCTAGCTAGACATGGAGTGCGGCTCGTAACACTGATGACCAAATGGATCTCTGCACCATCGAATCTCAAACTTTAACTGCCAAAACTATTGTTTTCATCTTGTAGTCCTTTTAGAATTACTAAAGTCCTTTTTTGGGCGAGATTTCCCGAACACTTTCTCGGGTTTGTGTGCAAATATTTCAAATAATATTTTTTGAATTTTTTGCCTCGGATCTTAAAGCCCGTAACTTTTTACTGTTAGGCTTTTGAGGATTTTGAAAAGCGTTTAGCGAGGATTTTGAGGATTTTCTGTAGTTACGAGTGAATTGCCTCGGTATGATAATTCTATCATCAGTTTATTCCTGTTTCTTCTCTTGCTGAGCGACACACTATTCTAGCTAGACATGGTTGTGGCTCGTAACACTGATGACCAAGCGGATCTCGGCACCATCGATCTCAAACTTTAAATGCCAAAACTATTGTTTTTCATCCTGTAGTCCCATTTAGAATTACTAAGCGTCCTTTTTGGGCGAGATTTCGAGAGCGCTTTAAATGCGGTTTGTGTGCAAGTATTTCAAACCATACGGACCTAAAAATTAGAAGTCATTCCATCTTTAGCCGGGAGCGACACCTATGGGGCAGGCGGCCCTCGTGAGATTCTCACGAGGGCGGAGGATCTTGGAGGCGGTCGAATCGAGGCGATCTGTGTGAGGATTTTACCCGGCTTGGACGCGATGGTCACGTAAAGCCCTACTTCTGCTTTGTGTTGTATTTGATCTTGCTCAAGAATCATGGCGTATGGTGGTGTGGTGTTGTAGAATGGAGCAGAGCCGAACCCAGGCGCTAGGTTACCAGGATCGAACCTCTCTCGTTGTGGATGGGCCTCCTTTTATAGGGCAAGGGGTCACCGGCGGTGTCAGCGTGGGAGAGAGGGTAAAAATGTAAAGGGTGGTAGTTGGAGCAGTCAGAGAACGGTGCAGACTCGAGTCTTGAATAGTGGATTCTACCTACTTTTGAGCGAGGGGACAAGAGCATTAAATGCGACGTCGCCGTCGACTCCAAAACTCCGCCCTTGCGTCTCCGTTTGCCATGGCGATGGAGCCACCACCGTGGAGTGCCACCGCACCCTCATGCAGACCAGCCATCCGCACGCGTCTCGGAGAGGCTCAAATGGCGTGGGCGGATGGCTGAAATCTTGAACACCTGGCAGCGCTCTCCGGCAAGCACCTTGCTTGAGGTCTTGATCTTGCCGGGCAGGGAGCTTCCCGGGCTTGTAACGCCGCTCCGGGCCCTCGCCGGGCGTATAAGCGCCCGGCGTGTCTTACGTGATGTAGTCTTCGGTCTCCCGGCGAGCTCCTCTCGCCGGGGCTTACATGAGTGATGTAATCTTGAGCCTGGAGCAGCCTTCAGCAAGCTCCACTTGCCGGGGTCTTGACTCTCTGTCTTGTACACTTTGTTCGTGAATGGCTTGATATAGGCAGGGGAATGATCTCGGCAAGCATGTGGTGGATCCAGTTGCGAGGCTGCGGTGCCGTGCACAAGTTGAAGTCTTGAGGTACCCCCCTACCTTAATGCACCGAAGCAGGAGGCCGGAACTGGGCCACACGGTCTTAGGCGCTGTTGGGCGGGCCCAAAAGCATTGCTGGGCACCGCGACCTGGCGTGCCGAATCCGCTTCGCCTTTGCCGCCTCCCGAGGCAGCGACCGCAGCGTCGATTAACGGCGTCGTGGGATGGGGCGTGCCCGTTCTTTTATGAGGAGGTGGGCGCCCCCCACTTCCCCATAAAGCGAGGAAGCGGGCGGGGGAGGGATGGCGACCGCACCGCCGGGCGGGCTGGCGGGAGCATCGGAGTCTTCGCGCGGTCACGATCCCTCCGCCCGGAAGGCGGCCCGGCTACTGCTTAGAAGCCCCAGCGGCGTCTTCATCCAGTGCCGTGGGGTTCCTCGTCGCATGAGCTCCAGCGGGCGAACGCCGATGGGAGATCCTCCGCCTCCGTGGGTTTGAAAGGTCGTCAAGGGGCGTGAGGTGGCGGACCCGATGAGGCTTGCTTCACTGAGCTCTGGCCCCTTACCGGGCGGAACGAATAGCTTCGCTTCGGGGAGGCCCTTGCCGCCAAAACCGCGAGAGATGGAGAAGCGGCCCGGAGCTGGCGCCGTTATGTCGGTGACTCTCGCGATAATGGCGGAGAAGCGCGACAGCTTCATGCCGGAGAAGTATGAAGGGTGGTTCTTTGGAGAAAATTGAGGCGAAGAAAAAGCGCAGCGGCTTGCCGAGGTGGAGCTGTCGGCGAAGGAGAACTCATCAGCGGAAGGTCGACCTCGGCGTTCACGAGGAAGACCTTGCCGCTCGAAACAGAGCCCTTGGCGAAGGCCTGAAGGAAGGCGAAGGGCGCCCGCGGCTGCCAGAAGCCGCCAAGGAGGATCTTACCGCCAAAGTCGCGCAGCTGGAGGAATTCTTGAAGGTGGCCGAGAAGGTCGCCGCGCTCCTCCGCGGGCGCTGAGAAGGATGCCACACCAACTTCAGAACTCCGAGTGTCTTTCCAAGAAAAGCGGCGGGATTGAAGGCGCCAGGACTCCATCGAGTCTTGAGCTTCAAGTCTCCTTTATTTGAAGGACTAGCTTTCGATGCTGCGGGACGGAAACCAAGCTGAAGGAGGAGCTCCGAGAGGCGAACCTTAGTGGCGAAAGCGTAACCAAGCGGTAGATTTCCGCCGTATCGTCGAGATATGGGCCGAGGACTTGGTATCTTCTCGTCCGCCATTGACCGGGGAGCTCTGGCGGCGAAGCTGGAACATCTCATCTATTCCGGATCCAATCCGCCCCAGCGCCGCTCGATCTCTTCCCAGGATCGCGCGGCCCTTGCAAATCTGGGGAGAAGATCCCGCGAACTTGCCGAGAGACTCGCCGGATGTCTTGAGGAACCATGGGTAGCGTCTTGGCGAAGATCGTATACGGAACCCGGCATAAACCTTGCCGCGTTCGCCTTAGCTTGCGGCCGGCATAAACATGGAGGCTCAAAAAGGCGCAGGTCGCCCACATCATCGCCAAGGTGAACAAAATCCCGGGATGGAGGCGACCCCCGTGGAGCTAGGCCTCCTTTATCTTTATCTCTCTCTTTTGTTCTTTGCCACGAGTTTACTAGAACTCATTAGTCATTGCGACAAGTTATTCCTTGTAAGATATTACCTTTATTTTGATCAGCCGGATCACGGTGTTATCTCCCTTGTTTTGATTCTCAACTCCGCGTATTTCAACTTTATGCTTCTAGGAGTTTTGCGGCAAGGCCCTTGCATGTGAGCCTTCAACTGTCGAAGCCTGGCTGGCGTAAGTCTTACGGCAAGCAACACCGCAGCACAACAGCGCGCAGCTTAGCTTTTGGCGGACTCGAAAAGCGAAACAAAGGCGCAACATTTGTCGCCAGCTCACGCCATCGTTGGCGTGCTCGGCGACAAGATAGGTGCTGACTATCCACGGTAGGTTCCTCCGAGCACAAGTTTTCCACATACGAAGTGTGGTTGTTCAAGGGAGGCAGTGAAAATTTAAAATTTTGAGCTGTGATCGTGAAAGCTTCTCTTTCTTGAACAGCACTTGTTTTCATCCTCCATTTCCTTCCCCGGCAAACTTGTGCACGAGGAGCGTTTCTTTTGCTTAGAGACAAGGAAAGAAAAGAAGAAAAAAAGCATATGGCCTCTCGTGCTATTGCTTGCGGATATGCGTGTCATCGAAAAAGATGCCAAATAACTCATGCAAATAGCAAAAGAGCATGAGAAAAAGCAAATAAGCGCAAAACCACGAAACTTTATTGCTGCGCGGTCTGCGCCCGGCTTTGCACAAAGGGTTACATGCAGCGGCAGCAAAGCTTTTGTACAAAAGGTGGTTGCGAAGCGGATCACGGCAACGGCGCCTTATAGGTGAAACTTGCGAAGATGCTCTATGTTCGGGAGTTACTCTTGGTAAGCCTTCTTCGGTCTCGGCCGGACAGCGCCGGGCCTCGTGACTTGTCTCACCCGATAAGGGCCTTCCCGCTTGGCGTCAACTTGTTGGAAATTCTTGGCGGACTGAACACGCGAAGAACAAAGGTCGCCTTCCTCGAGACTCCTGCTTTGACCTTGCGGCTATGGTAGCGGCGCAAGGCTTTGTTATCGAGCAGCTCGTCTGAAACAGCACAGGTCCCTCCTCGAGAAACAATCGTCATCTTATCGCAGATTGCTCTTGCTCAAGCTCATCATAGCGAGCACTCGAGGAGATCCGTATCTGAAGTTCCGTGGGGAGAACTGCTTCTGCTCCATAGACTAGAGCAAAGGGTGTCTGTCGGTGGCTCGATTTGGTGTCGTTCTGATTGACCAAAGAGCGCCGGCAGCTCCTCTATCAATTTCTTCCGCACTTGCGCGGCTTAGCCGAAAGTTCTTGTCTTGAGTCCGCGCAGCACTTCAGCATGGCCCTTTTTCTGCGACCGTTGCTCCTTGGGTGAACGAAGCGAGCCAACAGAACCTTGGCGCCAAGGTCTTGGGCGTCTTGCATGAAGGTGCGGCTAGTGAATTGTGTACCGTTAGCGGTGATAATCCTGTTAGGGATCGAAGCGGCACAATCGACTGAAGAACTTGACGGCTGTTGTGCTGTCACCTTTCTCGCTGGCTCACTTCTTGGCCACTTTGTGAACTTGTCGATTGCTACGTACAAGTACTCAAAGCCCCGACAACCGCAGGGAAGGGGCGAGGATATCGAGCCCCGGACCGAGAAGGGCCGGGATAAAGGATTGTTTGGAAGCTTGAAATTTGGTGATGAATTTGCTTTGCATGGGCCTTGCGCTTCACACTTGGTTACTAGTGCGATTGCATCTTGGAGGGCTTCTTGCCAAAGAACCCTTGCGGAAAGCTTTCGGCAAGTGCCCTTCTTGTAATGTGGTGGCGCATATGCCTCCATGTATCTCTGCCAGCAACCACATCCATCTTCCACTGAGATGCACTTGATCGACACCATTGAGCCTTCTTACAGCTGCTTCGTTGTCCACGGCTGGTACATACTTACTATCTGGTTATCTTTTCTATTTCTTCCGGGTTCGTCGGAAGTTCTCGGTTTAAAAAGCAGACGATCTGCTGCGCCCATCACGGGAGCTTGGGGCTCACGGCAGCAGGACTAAAAGCATGAGGGCGCTGCGGGAACCTCGGCTTCTCTGCAAGATCTCGGCTCTGCGGGTGAGTCCCCGCAAGCTTGCGGGGAGGCAAGGCTTGGCGAGGACACTTGCCCCGATCGCCGCAGATCCGAGGATCTGCGAGGCAAACTGTTCCTCGGCGTTACTGGCCGTTGATCTTGGGGACTTTGGCGGCGGCTCCGGGGAGATCGCCCGACAAGTAGTCGCCGGAGACCAACTTTCTCTTCTTGGACTGCCCAATTGATGGTGTGGCGGAGGGTTGAGTCAGCTTGAGCAAGAAGGTCCACTGGTTCCTGAGTAACTTCATCGAAGCACACTTTGAAAGGCCATCTGCGATTTCATTACGAGCTCTCGGGATGTGCTCCATCTGCAAGACCTTCAAAGCGCTCCTCAAGCTTCCTCACTTCATCTACATAAGCTTCCATCAAAAGGCTCACGATAGCTCTTGTTAACTTGCGGACCACCAACGAGAATCTCCCGCACAATCCTTCTTGATCCCAAGTTCGGCCCAAAATCCACGAGGCGGCGAGCAAACCTTCATATTCAGCGGTGTTGTTTGTCGCTTGCTCTCTTGGGAAGTGCATCTGGATGACATACTTGAGGTGCTCCCGGTTGAAGCGCTGATAGTACCACGCCGGCACCGGCGCCTTGCAGCGAAGGCACCATCAAAGTACATACCCATTCACTTGCCGCTTCTTGCGGGTGCACTTGTTTCTTAGACTTCTTCATCAGGTGTTGGGGTCCATTCTGCTATAGATTCTGCTGCCAAAAGCCGGCTCTGTATGGTTGAAATACTTTCAAACTTGAGTCCAAGCTCGACAACTCCGGTGCCCACTCAGCGATCCTGCTGTTGCGCCTGGGTTGTGCAATATCCTCTTGAGCGAGGCAGTGACCCTTTGTTATCTCGTGTGCACGGAAGTAATGGCGCAGCTTTCTCGAGGCCATGAGGAGGCGAAAAGCAACTTTTGCACACGGAGTATCTTGATCTAGCCCCTGGAGAAGGAGCTTACAAAATACCTGGCGCTGCACCATCTTTTTCGCACCTCATCCTGTTCCTGCTTGAGACTTGTCCTTGCCGGGGCCAGAGCTTGCCGGAAGCGATTACCACGCTTGTCGGCTGGACTCACTTGCGGTGATGCAGCCTCCTCGTCGGACTCCCTCTCCGCTACTACGCAGCACTAACCACTTGGTTGGTTGCCGCTAGGTACAGCAACAACTTAACTTCTTGGTTTAGGTGCGACAAGTATTGGAGTGGAGGATAGGTATCGTTTCAAATCTTGCGGTGCTGCCTCCGCTTCAGGAGTCCACTTCATGGGCCTGCCTTCTTCAAGATTTTGAAGAAAGGTAGGCGTGCTCTGCGAACTTTGAAATGAACCTCTTGAGGAGCAGCCACACAACCTGCGAGGCTTCGACATCCTTGACCGCTTTGGGGCTTCGATCTGCTCAATGGCTTTAATCTTGTCGGAGTTGGCTTCAATCCCTCTCTGTGACACAAAAGAACCGAAGCTTGCGGAGGGAACTCCAAAGGCGCACTTCTCGGGGTTCAACTTTAATGTATCTTCGCAGGAGTTAAAATGTCTCTTCCAAATCTTGAATCATCGTATCCTTGCTCTTGCTCTTCACCACGATATCATCCATGTAAGCCTCTACATTTACGTGGATCGTGGCTCAAAAGCGGTATACACTACCCTTGCGAATGTTGATCCTGCATTCTTCAGTCCAAATGGCATGCGTATGAAGCAATAGGTGCCACATGGAGTGATAAGCATGATCTTCTCTTCATCCTCTTTGGCCATAAAGATCTGGTGATAGCACGAGTATGCATCAAAAGAGTAGCTCACATCCGGCGATGGAGTCAACAATCTGGTCGATCGCGGCAAGGAATGGATCCTTGGACATGCTTTATTCACATCGGTGAAGTCTCTACACAGCCTCCATTTCCCATTGGCCTTGCGCCTGACGGCTGGGTTGCTAACCACGTCGGATGGATCACACCCAACTAGGCCTGCTGCCTCTAGCTTCTTGATTTCTTGTTGATGAATTCTTGGCGCTCACGGCTTGCTTCCTTACTTTTGCTTGGCGGGCGCGCGCGAGGGCAAAGCGGCAAGCTTGTGCTCAATTACCTTCACAGGGAACACGGGGATGTCGGATGGTTGCCATGCAAACACATCGACATTCGCCGCGAGAAAACAACAGCCGCTTTCCTATTCTTTGTCAAGCGTGGCGATGGTGAAGGTACCACCGGTCTGCCGTCCTCCTGTAAGCGGACACCTTCTTGGTTGCGGCGGAGCAGCCATTCCCTTTTATCCTTGCGGTGGAGCTCGGCCAGGCGTCCTCGGCAGCGGCATAATACTCCGAAGAGGTGCGGTTGCGGAGTGGGCCCCGAGGCGCTTGCGGACTTGGTCTTTGTCTTCTTCCCCGGGAGCTTCAGTAGCAAGTGTATCCTTGCGGCGGCCTTGCGGCGTCCGTTAGATCTTGTCGGTGCGGAATAGCGCATCTTTCTTGTCGCCGTGGACGGTGATGGCGCTTATCGGCCCGGCATCTTGAGCGCGTTGTAAGCATAATGGGAAGCTGCGCATGAACTTGGCGAGGCGGGGCGGCGAGTATTCCGATTGTATGGCAGCGGAATATCGGCGGCGTCGAAAGTGAAGCCTTCGATCCTGAAGTTGAGCTCCCGCAAAAGGTCACGGCAGAGTGATCTTTCCTTGAGCTTACTCCGTCCGGGTTGATTCCTTGGAAAAGAACCGTCTCTTCGAGCTTCGCCATCTGGAATTTGGAGTTTCTTGATCACAGCGAGAGGAGATCAAGTTCAGCCCGACCCGCCGTCAACCAACATTTTGGTGACCTTGAGGTTGCGGATGGTGGGTGAGACCAGCATCGGCAAGCACCCGACCGTGATGGTGCGGTCAGGGTGATCCTCAAGATCGAAAATGATGGGCGTGCGGACCATTTGAGAATCTGCGTGACTCCATGGGTGGCTTCTGCTGCGTTCACCGCACACTTGCTTTGGTTGGCGGTGGGAGGTGTGCGAGCGCCACCGTCGGCGACCGGAGACCTCCGTGGCCTTCGGAACTCCTGCTTCGCTGTCATCCTCATCCTCCATGTCCTCGTCGCCGTCTTCTTCATCCTTGTCGCGGCTCCGGGAAGGTCGATCACCTTATGCGCCGCTTAGCCGCGCAGTGGGTCCTCCCGACCATTGAGCGGCGCTTCTTGTTCGGTTCTCCTCCGCCACCTTGGGCCCTCTCCTTGTCGCGCCTCTCGTACTCAGCTTTGCTGCTGCTCGGCGAGATAGTCGGTGGCGCTTACGATTATGAGGTCGTGGCCCTTGGTGCGGTGGATTTTGCGATGTGCTTGCGGGGGCATGCAGCAGCCGGCCGCCGCCCAGAGGCAAACTCCTTGCGGATTGCCAGCTTGTGTTTGCTTGGCGGGAGCTTCCTTGCGGACTTTTGACGGCAAGCACCTGTTCCTTGTTCTTCTTACGAGAGTTCTGCGCCCGGCGCTTCTTTGCGAGGCGGCGTCGTCGATATCGCTTCCTCTGCGCCCATCATCCTCCCGGAGAACCTTCTCTCTTCTTAGCGCGTGCGCATTTATCAACCGAGCATAGAGCTCGGCGGCGTCCGGATCTTGGTCGCCGCCATCTCTTCACGCATCGCGGCCGATTCGCGCGTTACGGTGGAACCTTGCTGATAACCAGCGGCAGGGGTGGACGTCGAGATGTTGTGTTGCACTGCGGCTGGCGTTGGATATACTTGCGAGGATTCTCCTTCCTACAGGCCAAAATGTGGAAGCTCTCTCTGGCCGTGGGGTTTGTGGCGCCCGTTGAAGGCGCCAACAAACTGATAGCAAAGGTCTGCCAAGAAGAAATGGAGCCTTCCGGCAAGTGCATAAGCCAGAGCGAACGTTCGCCCTAAGCCTGGCGGGGAAGTAGTTGCCGAAATCTTCTCGTCGCGCCCCGGCAGCCTGCACGCGATGGTGTAGAAAATCAGGAATTCGAGGAGTGCGTCTTGCCGTCGTACTTCTCCGGTGCGTCGGGCTTGAAATTCTTCATCTGGGCCATTGGGCGCGCCGCAGCTCTCGGGTGAAACGCAGGGCAGCAGCCCGCGTCGGCTTCCGTCGCTGCTTCGCCGAGGCGTCGCCTGTAGCGTCGGCAGTGCTTCCAGCTCTCGGTCTGATTATCGCCCGAGTCTCTCGGCCTTCGCTCGTCGTCGGCGTCTTCTCGCGCCGATCGTCAGGACACTGGCGTTGATCCCGGCAGAGCCCGCGGATCCGATAGATGCCGTGGAGCCGTCGTCGGCGTTGTTCCGCGAGGCGTCGTCTTAACTTCGCGGCGAGGGAGCCGCAGTGGTTACACCGGTCCCTGTCGCCGCCGACGACGCCGTCTTCGACTTGCAGCGGTACGTAAGCCATTGGCTGCCGTGATGCAATCGTTGTTGGCGGCGGTCGAACTCACAGATGGTAGCCCTCGAGTCTCGGCCTTGTCGCTGCTAGAGGAAATCGAGAACATTGCGCTCTTGTGGCGCTTGGCGGAAGTGGAAGAAGCGGGAAGCGGCGGTGCGAAGGTGGGGAGCCTTTCGGACTCTAACGGTGTTAGAAGGTAGGGTCCTGCCCGGCGCGCCGCTTTACTGCATGTCGGGCGAGGTCCGGAACATCCCGCGAGCCTCCGGTGCGTCCCTGCTCCGGCCAGCGGATACCACCTCCGTGGCATGGCGCTGCTGGTAAATCGTCGCTGAGATGGGCGTGGATCCACGGACCCGGAGGCAAGTATCCATCTGTCATCTGGATCCGGTGGCGCGCGCGAGTACCCTGCGCGGTGTCCACCCTTCGGCAGGCGTCTCCTCCGCCCGCCGCTGGCTCCGGTGGCGGCGGGTGAGGCATGGTGATTGCTGCAACCCCTTGAGGCCCTCGTCTTGAGGCCATAGCGCTGTTGCCGATAAATGGCTGATGAAACTGGAGAGGTTGATGAAAAGAAGCGGCGACGCGCGACGGATCAGGTCCGCACAACCTCGGCGCCCCTACTGGCGCGCCAAGATGTCGAGGCGACACCTATGGGCGAAGCCGCCCGCCGAGAGTTCGGTACAAGAGGCGGAGGATGCGGCGGAGAGGCGGATCGGCGTCTTGGCGAGGATTTTACCCAGCCGGGCGCGATGGTGGCGTAAAACCCTCTGCTGCTTTGTGTTTTATTTGATCTTGCTCAAGAATCTTGGCGCATGGTGGTGTGGTGTTGTGAATGGAGCAGGCGAACCCGAGAGCTAGAGTTCCAGAGATCGAACCTCTCCTCGTTGTGGATGGGCCTCCTTTTATAGGGCAGGGGTCACCGGCGGGTGTCAGCGTGGGAGAGGGGTAAAATGTAAAAGGGTGGTAGTTGGAGCGGTGCGGAGAGACGGTGCAGCTACGATTGCTTGAGCGATGGATTCTACCTACTTTTGTGAGAGGGGACAAGAGCATTAAATGCCCGTCGCCGTCGACCCGCTCCGCCCGCTGCGTCTCCGTTTGCCGCGGCGATGGAGCCACCACCGTGAAGTGCCACCGCACCCTCATGCAGCACTGGCGTCCGCCCGCAGCGTCTCTGGGAAGGGCTCAAAGGCAGCCAGCGTGCGGATGAGCTGGAAACAAGGCAAACTAGCAGCTCTCGGCAAGCACCTTGCAGGGTCTTGATCTTGCCGGCCCTTGGAGCTTGTCGGGCTTGTAACTTGTCGCTCCGGGCCCTTCGCGGAGCGTATAAGCGCCGGCGTGTCTTCTGTGATGTAGTCTTCTGGTCTCCCGGCGAGCTCCTCTCGCCGGGGCTTCACATAGTGATGTAATCTTGAGCACAGAGCGGCCTTCCAACAAGCTCCACTTGCGGGGTCTTGACCTTCATCTTGTACACTTTGTTCGTGAATGGCTTGATATAGAGCAGGAATGATCTCCGGCAAGCATGTGGTGGATCCGG
This sequence comes from Aegilops speltoides, assembly GCA_021437245.1. Classification (NCBI taxonomy): domain Eukaryota; kingdom Viridiplantae; phylum Streptophyta; class Magnoliopsida; order Poales; family Poaceae; genus Aegilops; species Aegilops speltoides. Next base: position 11,852 of record JAHHZJ010002474.1, read on the forward strand.
CTGCGAGGAGCTGCGGCTGCCCGTGCACAAGTTGAAGTCTTGAGGTGCCCCCTACCTTATGCAAACACACCATCTTTATTCCCTAGAGTCTTCCGGTAGTTTTCTAAACCACTCCGATCGAACCCGTTATCATTCTTGTTAGTTTTGGTGAATTCCCTCGGTATGATAATTTTTCATCAACTTGTTCCCGTTTCTTCTCTGCTTTGAGCACGGCCACTATTCTAGCTAGACATTAGTGCGGCTCGTAACACTGATGACCAAATGGATCTCTGGCACCATCGAATCTCAAACTTTAGCGCCAAAACTATTGTTTTTCATCTTGTAGTCCCTTTTAGAATTACTAAAGTCCTTTTTGGGCGAGATTTCCGGAACACTTTCTCGGGTTTGTGTGCAAGTATTTCAAATAATTTTTTTGAATTTTTTGCCTCGGATCTTAAAAGCCCGTAACTTTTTTTTCATTAGGCTTTTGAGGATTTTGAAAGCGTTTACGCACCAGATTTTGAGGATTTTACATTAGTTACTGAGTGAATTGCCTCGGTATGATAATTCTATCATCAGTTTATTCCTGTTTCTTCTCTTGCTGAGCGACACACTATTCTAGCTAGACATGGTTGTGGCTCGTAACACTTTTGATGACCAAGCGGATCTCGGCACCATCAGATCTCAAACTTTACTTGAGGATTTTGAGGATTTATTGGATACGAGTGAATTGCCAAAACTATTGTTTTTCATCCTGTAGTCCCATTTAGAATTACTAAACGTCCTTTTTGGGCGAGATTTCGAGAGCAGCTTTAAAGTGCGGTTTGTGTGCAAGTATTTCAAACCATACGGACCTAAAATTAGAAGTCATTCCATCTTTATTCCCTAGAGTCTTCGGTAGTTTTCTAAACCGCTCCGATCGAACGCGTTATCATTCTTATTAGTTTTGGTGAATTCCATCGATATGATAATTTTTCATCAACTTGTTCCCGTTTCTTCTCTAGCTTTGAGCGACACACTATTCTAGCTAGACATGGGTGCTGGCTCGTAACACTGATGACCAAATGGATCTACGGCACCATCGAATCTCAAACTTTAAGCGCCAAAACTATTGTTTTCATCTTGTAGTCCTTTTAGAATTACTAAAGTCCTTTTTGGGCGAGATTTCCGGAACACTTTCTCGGGTTTGTGTGCAAGTATTTCAAATAATTTTTTTTAATTTTTTGCCTCCAGATCTTAAAGCCCGTAACTTTTTCTGTTAGGCTTTTGAGGATTTTGAAAGCGTTTAACGAGGATTTTGAGGATTTTCTGTTGATTACAGTGAATTGCCTCGGTATGATAATTCTATCATCAGTTTATTCCTGTTTCTTCTCTTGCTGAGCGACACACTATTCTAGCTAGACATGGTTGTGGCTCGTAACACTGATGACCAAGCGGATCTCGGCACCATCGAATCTCAAACTTTAGCTGCCAAAACTATTGTTTTTCATCACTGTAGTCCCATTTAGAATTACTAAGCGTCCTTTTTGGGCGAGATTTCCGAGCGCTTTCATGCGGTTTGTGTGCAAGTATTTCAAACCATACGGACCTAAAATTAGAAGTCATTCCATCTTTATTCCCCTAGAGTCTTCGGTAGTTTTCTAAACCGCTCGATCGAACCGCGTTATCATAAGTTTTGAGTGAATTCCCTCGGTATGATAATTTTTCATCAGCTTGTTCCCGTTTCTTCTCTAGCTTTGGCGACACACTATTCTAGCTAGACATGGGTGCTCGTCTTGACCAAATGGATCTCTGGCACCATCGCTCAAACGTGCCAAAAACATCTTGTAGTCCTTTTAGAATTACTAAAGTCCTTTTTTGATTTCCGGAACACTTTCTCGGGTTTGTGTGCAAGTATTTCAAATAATTTTTTTGAATTTTTTGCCTCGGATCTTAAAAGCCCGTAACTTTTTTTCATTAGGCTTTTGAGGATTTTGAAAAACGTTTACGAGGATTTTGAGGATTTTCTGTTGATTACAGGTGAATTGCCTCGGTATGATAATTCTATCATCAGTTTATTCCTGTTTCTTCTCTTGCACGAGCGACACACTATTCTAGCTAGACATGGTTGTGGCTCGTAACACTGATGACCAAGCGGATCTCGGCACCATCGAATATCAAACTTTAACTGCCAAAACTATTGTTTTTCATCACTGTAGTCCCATTTAGAATTACTAATACGTCCTTTTTTGGGCGAGATTTCCGAGGCGCTTTAAATGCGGTTTGTGTGCAAGTATTTCAAACCATACGGACCTAAAAATTAGAAGTCATTCCATCTTTATTCCCTAGAGTCTTCGGTAGTTTTCTAAACCGCTCCGATTGAACTTGTTAGTTTTGGTGAACGTTATCATTCTTGTTAGTTTTGGTGAATTCCCTCGGTATGATAATTTTTCATCAGCTTGTTCCCGTTTCTTCTCTAGCTTTGAGCTGACACACTATTCTAGCTAGACATGAGGTGCGGCTCGTAACTTTCTGATGACCAAATGGATCTCGGCACCATCGAATCTCAAACTTTAGCGCCAAAACTATTGTTTTCATCTTGTAGTCCTTTTAAATTACTAAAGTCCTTTTTTGGGCGAGATTTCCGGAACACTTTCTCGGGTTTGTGTGCAAGTATTTCAAATAATTTTTTTGAATTTTTTGCCTCGGATCTTAAAAGCCCGTAACTTTTTTCTGTTAGGCTTTTGAGGATTTTGAAAAGCGTTTACTTGAGGATTTTGAGGATTTTTTTACATTGGTTACGGTGAATTGCCTCGGTATGATAATTCTATCATCAGTTTATTCCTGTTTCTTCTCTTGCACCAGGCGACACACTATTCTAGCTAGACATGGTTGTGGCTCGTAACACTGATGACCAAGCGGATCTCGGCACCATCGAATCTCAAACTTTAAGCTGCCAAAACTATTGTATTTCAAATAATTTTTTTTAATTTTTTTTCATCCTGTAGTCCCATTTAGAATTACTAAGCGTCCTTTTTGGGCGAGATTTCCGAGGCAGCTTTAAATGCGGTTTGTGTGCAAGTATTTCAAACCATACGGACCTAAAATTAGAAGTCATTCCATCTTTATTCCCTAGAGTCTTCGGTAGTTTTCTAAACGCTCCGATCGAACACGTTATCATTCTTGTTAGTTTTGAGTGAATTCCCTCGGTATGATAATTTTTCATCAGCTTGTTCCCGTTTCTTCTCTAGCTTTGAGCGACACACTATTCTAGCTAGACATGGAGTGCGGCTCGTAACACTGATGACCAAATGGATCTGGCACCATCGAATCTCAAACTTTAGCGCCAAAACTATTGTTTTCATCTTGTAGTCCTTTTAGAATTACTAAAGTCCTTTTTGGGCGAGATTTCCCGAACACTTTCTCGGGTTTGTGTGCAAGTATTTCAAATAATTTTTTTGAATTTTTTGCCTCGGATCTTAAAAGCCCGTAACTTTTTTTTGTTAGGCTTTTGAGGATTTTGAAAGCGTTTTTGAGGATTTTGAGGATTTTCTGTTAGTTACGAGTGAATTGCCTCGGTATGATAATTCTATCATCGGTTTATTCCTGTTTCTTCTCTTGCTGAGCACGACACACTATTCTAGCTAGACATGGTTGTGGCTCGTAACACTGATGACCAAAGCGGATCTCGGCACCATCGAATCTCAAACTTTAGCTGCCAAAACTATTGTTTTTCATCCTGTAGTCCCATTTAGAATTACTAAACGTCCTTTTTGGGCGAGATTTCCAGGAGCGCTTCGGGTTTGTGTGCAAATATTTCAAATGCGGTTTGTGTGCAAGTATTTCAAACCATACGGACCTAAAATTAGAAGTCATTCCATCTTTATTCCCTAGAGTCTTCGGTAGTTTTCTAAACGCTCGATTGAACCGTTATCATTCTTGTTAGTTTTGAGTGAATTCCCTCGGTATGATAATTTTTCATCAGCTTGTTCCCGTTTCTTCTCTTGCTTTGAGCACGACACACTATTCTAGCTAGACATGGTTGCGGCTCGTAACTTTGATGACCAAATGGATCTCGGCACCATCGAATCTCAAACTTTGCCAAAACTAGCTAGCCAAAACTATTGTTTTCATATTTGTAGTCCCATTTAAATTACTAAGCGTCCTTTTTGGGCGAGATTTCCGGAACATTCCTGCTTTCTGCGGTTTGTGTGCATGTATTTCAAACCAATTTTTTTAAAATTTTTTGTCATTCCATCTTAGAAATTCCCGTAGAGTCTTTTTTAGTTTTCTAATTCCCGCTCGAGTTTTGAACGTTTAACGAATTTTATCATTCTTGTTAGTTTTGGTGAATTCCCTCGGTATGATAATTTTTCATCAGCTTGTTCCCGTTTCTTCTCTAGCTTTGAGCGACACACTATTCTAGCTAGACATGGGTGCGGCTCGTAACAAACACTGATGACCAAGCGGATCTGGCACCATCGAATCTCAAACTTTATTTTTTGCCTCCAGATCTTAAAAGCCAAAACTATTGTTTACGGTGAATTGCCTGTAGTATCCTCCTGTTTCTTCTCTTGTGAGCGACATTACTAAGCGTCCTTTTTGGGCGAGATTTCGTAGTCCCATTTAGAATTACTAAACGTCCTTTTTGGGCGAGATTTAAATGCGGTTTGTGTGCATGTATTTCAAACCATACGGACCTAAAATTAGAAGTCATTCCATCTTTATTCCCTAGAGTCTTCGGTAGTTTTCTAAACCGCTCGGTGAACCGTTATCATTCTTGTTAGTTTTGGTGAATTCCCTCGGTATGATAATTTTCATCAGCTTGTTCCCGTTTCTTCTCTAGCTTTGAGCTTGACACACTATTCTAGCTAGACATGGGTGCGGCTCGAAACACTGATGACCAAATGGATCTCGGCACCATCGAATCTCAAACATTAGCGCCAATGTACTAAGGTGGGGTACCTCGGTACAACTTGCTGAAAGAAGCCGCCAACTCCCGGATTGGATCCGCCATATGCTTGCGGAGACCATTCTGCTCCATACCAAGCCATTCAAGAACAAAGTGTACAAAGGCGAAGCTTCAGACCGGCAAGAGAGCTTGCAGGAAAGGCCGTTCGGAGCTCAAGATTACGTCACCCATGCAAGCCCTGGCGAAGGAGCTTCGCCGGGGAGATTGAAAACTACATCACAGAAGACACGCCTCGGCGCTATCGCGTCGGCGAGGCCGAGGGGCGACAAGTTACAAAGCCGACAAGCTCCGGGTCGGCAAGATCAAGACCCGGCAAGGTGCTTGCTTGCGGAGAGCTGCGCTGCCGCCTCCAGCTCATCGCCCAGCGTCGCCTTGAGCCCTCTCCGAGATCGTGGCAGATGGCTATGTTTGAGGGTGCGGTGGCGATCCACGGTGGTGGCTTCATCGCCGTGCAAGCGGAGCATAAGAAGGCGGGAGCTTTCGAGGCTGACAGCGGCGGGCATTTAATGCTCTTGTCCCCCTCTGTCAAAAGTAGGTAGAATCCTTTGTTCAACCTTTGTAGCTGCCTTTGTTCCTTTTGTTCCAACTACCACCTCTTTTACGTTTTACCCCTCTCTCCTCGTTGACACTGTCGGTGACCCTTGCCCTATAAAGGAGGCCCATGCACAGCGTGGGGGTTCAACTCATTGCAACTCTTACGCTCGGGTAGCGCAGCTGTAGCTCTTCAAGCTCCGAAGCACAATACAACACAAAGCAGCAGTAGGGTTTTACGCGACCATCGCGGCCCGAAGCTGGGTAAAAATCCCCCGCGTGCATCGCCTCGATCTGCTCTCCGCGCATCCTCCGCCCTCGTACCGAACTCACGAAGGGGCCGTCCCCGGCCCCATAGGTGTCGCGCCCCATCGCGCCCGACATCTTTGGCGCGCCCGAGCGAAGCGTCGAGGTTGTCGCGGACCTGATCCGGCGTTAGCGGCGGCGCGCTCTTCATCAACCTCTCCGGTTTAATCGGCGACCGTCGACAAGCTGCGCCATGGCCCCGAGCGAGAGCGAGGTCGCGAACCCGTCTGCGCCTCACCGCCACCACGGAGCCAGCGGTGGGCGGAGGAAACGCCCGGCGGAAGGTGAACACCGGCGAGGCACTCACGGTGCCACGAGATCGAGGGCAGGGCGGATGACCGCGCCTCGGCCTCCGTAGATCCCGTCCATCTCAGCGCCACGGCGACCCAGCAGCACCATACCACGGGAGGTGGTATCCGTCTCTGGGCCGGAGGCGTGCGGGGCTCGCGGGATGTTCCGAACCCCGTCGAACACGAGCAAGCGAAGGTGCGGGGCAGGACCTGCTCCTTCTAACTGCTGTTAGAAGCCGAGTGCGTCCTCTCCCGCGCTTCGCTCCGCTTCCCTCCACTCCTGCGAAGCGCTCACAAGCGCAAATGCTCTCGACTTCCCTCGGCGGCGGACAAGGCGAGGGCGGAGGCTACCATCGAGCACTGGTCGCCTTCGCCAACAACGACCGTCGACAGCAGCACTGCGGCCTCACGGCGCGGCAAGCGAAAAACGAAAGGCGGCGGCGACAAGACCGCCGAAGCGCAACTACCGTGCACTCCCCCGCGTAAGCGAAAGCGCGCCCGCGGAACAACGCCGGCAGCGGCTCCACGGCATCGTCGGACCAGCAGGCTCGTCGGGATCAACGCCGAGTCCTCGGCGGCGGCGACAAAAAGCGCTTCGAACCACGATCGGCGCCCGCCGAAGACTTCGGCGACAATCGACCAGAAGGGCTGGGAACCTTTGTCGGCATACGTCGCCCGGCGAGCGAGCGACTTACCGTCTGCGGCGAGCTGCCCTGCGTTCACCGTGAGCTGCGGCGCGTCGGTGGCCCAGCATGAAAATTTCAAGCCCGGCGTGCGGAGAAATGCGGCGGCAAGCGCGCACCTCGGAATTCCTCGGTGTCTACACTATCGCGGTGCGAGCTGCGAAGCGCGACGAAGATACGGCGAACTACTTCCCGCTTCGTGCTTAGGCGAGCGTTCGTTCTTGGCTTATGCACTTGCGGAGGCTCCATTTCTTCTGGGCGGACCTTTGCCATCGGTTTGTTGGCGCCTTCCTTGGCGGCCACAAACCCCGACGAGAGTGATCTCCACATTTTGGCCCGAAGGAAGGAGAATCCCTGCGCCGTACATCAGCGCTTCAGCCGTGTGCGCACAACATCGGCGTCCACCTGCGCGGTTATCGGCGCGTTCCACGAACGTCGCGTAACCGCCGCATCGTGAAGAGATGGCGATGACCAAGATCTGGGATGTCGTGAGCTTTATGCTCTGGTGATAAATCGCCTGCAGCGTAAGAGGAGGAGGCTCCCGGGGAGGATCTTTGGCCGCGGGAGGCGACTCGGCAGCGCCGCCCGGCAAAAGCGCCCGGTGGCAGAACTTTCGAGAAGAAGAACAAAGGAACAGGTGCTTGCCGTCGAAAAGTCCGGCAAGGCTCCCGCCAAGCAAACACAGGCTGGCAACTCCGGCAAGGAGCTTGCCCCTGTGGCGGCAACCGACAAGCGAAGCGGCCCGGCAAACAATCTTGCAAAATCCACCGCACCAAGGGCCCGACCTCTACAAGCTGCGGTAGCGTCGACTATCTCGTCGAGAAGCAAAAAGCTGAAATCTGAGAGGCGCGACAAGGAAGGCCCAAGGTGGCGGAGGAGAACCGAGCAAGCGGCCGTTCAATGGTGGGGAGGACCCCGGCAAGGCCAAGCGGCGACAAGGTGATCGACCTTCCCGGACGCGACAAGGATGAAGAAAGGCGGCGAGGACATGGAGGATGAGGATGGCGGTGAGCAGGGAGTTCGAAGGCCACGGAGGTCTGTCGTCGGCGGTGGTGCCTCGTTACACACCTCCACGCCAACTAAAGCGGTGGGCACGTGAGGTGAATGCAGTGAGCCGCCCATGGAGTCGCGCGGGCTCCTCAAATGGTCAACCACGCCCATCATTTTTGATCTTGAGGATCACCCGACCGCACCACAGCGGTCGGTGTTTCCGATCTGGTCTCACCACCATCCGCAACCTCAAGGTCGCCAAGATGTTGGTTGGTGGCGGGGCGGGCTGAACGATCTCCTCTGCTGTGATCAGAAACTCCAAATCCCAGATGGCGAGCTCGAAGGGCCGGTTCTTTCAAGGAATCAACCGGAAGGAGCAAGCCCAAGGGAAGATCACTCTGCGGTGACCTTGGCGGGGAGCTCAACCGGGACGGCGCGTCACTTTCGGCGTCGCCGATATTCCGTTGCCTGGCGGAATACTCGGCAAATCTGCTCTCGCCAAGTTCATGGCAGCTTCCATTATGCTTATCGCGTGCTCAAGATGCGGGGCGATAAAGCGTCATCACTGTCCTGGCGACAAGAAAGATGCGCTTATTTGCACCGACAAGATCTACCGGGGCAGCGGCAGCGACTGCCGGCAGAGATCGCTTGCCGCTGAAGCTCCGGGGAAGAAAGCGAAAACCAAGTCCGGCAAGCGCTCGGGGCCCACTCCGGCAGCTGCACCTCCTCGGGTGTTGCGCGCTTTGTCGAGGGCGCCCGTCGAGCTCCACCGGCAAGGATAAAAAGGAATGGCTGCTCCGCGGCAACCAAGAAGGTGTCCGCCAGGAGGGCGGCAGCTGGTGGTACCTTCACCATCGATTGCCGCGGCAACGACAAATAGGAAGCGGCGCTCGTTGCCTTCTGCGGGCGAATGTCGATGTGTTTGCATGGCAACCATCGACATCCCGGTGTTCCCGGAAGGTAATTGAGCACAAGCTTGCCGTTTGCCCTCATCTTGTGACCCGTCAAGCAAAAAGTAAGGAAGCAAGCCGTGGGCGCCAGAATTCATCGGCGAAGAAATCAAGCTAGAGGCAGCGAGGCCTAGTCGGTGTGATCCATCCGGCGTGGTTAGCAAACCCGGTCGTCGTCGCGCAAGGCCAATGGGAAATGGAGATTGTGTATAGACTTCACCGATGTGAATAAAGCATGTCCCAAGGATCCATTCCCTTGCGGCGCATCGACCGGATCGTCGACTCCTTTGCGGATGTGAGCTACTCGCTTTCTTGATGCATACTCGGGCTATCACCGGATCTTTATGGCCAAGGAGGATGAAGAAGACTGCGTTTATCACTCCATGTGGCACTTATTGCTTCATCGCATGCCGTTTGGACTGAAGAATGCAGGATCAACATTACGCAAGGTAGTGTATCTGCTTTTGAGCCACGAGATCCACGAAATGTAGAAGCTTACATGGATGACATCGTGGTGAAGAGCAAAACAGAGATACTGCGATTCAAGATTTGGAAGAGACATTTCAGTACTGCGCAAGATCAGCTAAAATTGAACCACGAGAAGTCGTCTTTGGGGTCCCCTCCGGCAAGCTTCTCGGGTTCTTTGTGTCATGAGAGGGGATCGAAGCCAACCCTGACAAAATTAAAGCCATTGAGCAGATCGAAGCCCCAAAGCGGGTCAAGGATGTCAGAAGGCTCGCGGGTTGTGTGGCTGCCCTCGGTGAGGTTCATTTCAAAGTCTGCGAGGCCCTACCCTTCTTCAAAATCTTGAAGAAGGCGGGGCCCATGAAGTGGACTCGAGCGGAGGCAATGCTGCAAGATTTGAAGCGTTACATCCTCCACTCCAATACTTGTCGCGCCTAAACCACAAGAGAAGTTCTCTTGCTGTACCTGGCGGCAACCAACCAAGTGGTTAGTGCTGCGCTGGTAGCGAGAGAGAGTCCGGCGAGGAGGCTGCATCTCCGGCAAGTGAGTCAGCGACAAGCGAGTACCGCTCCGGCAAGCTCTGGCCCGACAAGGATGAATCTGCGAGGAGCAGCATGAGTCGCGGAAAAAGATGGTGCGGCGCCCGGTGTATTTTGTAAGCTCCCTTCTCCGAGGCTAGATCAAGATACTCTGGTGTGCAAAAGTTGCTTCGGCCTCCTCATGGCCTCAAGAAAGCTGCGCCATTACTTCGAGCACACGAGATAACGGTGGTCACTCGCTTCCGCTGAGAGAATATTGCACAACCCGAGGCAGCAGGCGGGATCGTTGGTGGGCCTTTGGGTTGTCGAGCTTTGGACTCAAGTTGAAAGTACTTCAACCATCTGAGCGGGCTTTGGCAGAATTCATAGCGGAATGGACCCCAACCACGATGAAGAAGTCCAGAAACAAGTGCACCCGTGCAAGCGGCAAGTGAATGGGTAATGTACTTCAATGGTGCCTTCTCGCTGCAAAGCGCCCGGTGCGGCGTGGTACTCATCGCGCCCACGGGAGCACCTCAAGTATGTCATCGGATGCACTTCCCAAGAAACAGCGACAAACAATCTGCTGAATATGAAGGTTTGCTCGCGGCCTCGGGATTCGGCCGAACTTGGGATCGGGAAGTTGATCGTCGAGGAGATTCTCGGTTGGTGGTCGGCAAGTTAACAAGGGCTATCGAGCCCTTTGATGGAAGCTTATGTAGGCGAAGTGAGGAAGCTTGAGGGGCGCTTTGAGGGTTTGCGGATGGAGCATGTCGAGAGCTCAAAATGAAATCGCGAGATGGCCTTTCAAAGTGTGCTTCAATGAAGTTACTGTGGAACCGGGGACCTTCTTACTCAAGTTGACTCAACCCTCCGTCACACCATCAATTGGGCAAACCAAGAAGAAAGTTGGTGCTTGGCGACTACTTGCGGCGGATCTCCTGAGACCGCCGCCAAAGTCCCAAGGTCAGCAGTCGAGCAGCGAGGAACAGTTTGCTCCTGCCGATCCTCTAATCTGTGCGATCGAAGCAAGTGTTCCCGACAAGCTTTGCCCGGCAAGCTTGCGGGGACCTTCAGCTCGGCGAGCAGAGATCTTTGCCGTAGAAGCGAGGTTCTGCGGCGGCCCTCATGCCTTTAGTCCTTGCCGTCGAGCCCCAAGCTCCGGCATGGGCGCCAACAGATCGTCCGTTTCCTGCAAAGCTGGAGAACTTCCGGCGACCACGAAGAAATAGAAAGGGTAACGAGACAGTCAAGTATGTACCGGTTAAGTGGACAACGGCTGTCTGGAAAAACTCAATGGTGTCGATTGAAGTGCATCTCCGGGGAAGATGGAATGAAGCTGCTGGCAGAAATACATGGAGGCATATCGGCCACCACATTGGCGCAAGGGCACTTGTCGGAAAGCTTTCGGCAAGGGTTCTTTTAACAGAAGTCCTCAAGATGCTTTGCACTAGTAACCAAGTGTGAAGCGTGCGATTCCATACAAAGCAAATTCATCGACCACCTCAAGCTCTCCAAACAATCCCCTATCCTGGCCCTTCTCGATGCAGGGGCTTGATATCCTCGGCCCTTTCCCCGTCTTTGTCGGGGCTTTGAGTACTTATGCGTAGCAATCGACAAGTTCACAAAGTGGCGAAGTGGAGCCGATGAGAAAGGTGGCAGCCACGGTCGGCGGTCAAGTTCTTGGTCGATTGTGTGCGTTTGGGATCCCTAACAGGATTATCACCGACAACGGTACACAATTCCTAACCACACCTTCATGCGGTACATCCAAGACCTTGGCGCCAAAGGTGCATTTAAGCCATTGCTCACCCAAGGAGCAGCGGTCAGCGAAAGGGCCAATCTTTGAAGTGCTGCGCGGACTCAAGACAAGAACTTTCGACAAGCTGCGCAAGTCGCGGAAGAAATTTGATAGAGGAGCTGCGGCGGCTCTTTGGTCAATCGAGCGACACCGTCGAGCCACGGACAGACACCCTTTGCTCTAGTTTATGGGCGAAGCAGTTCTCCCCACGGAACTTCGTATCACGGATCTCCTCGGGTGCTCGCTTATGATGAGCTTGAGCAAAACAAGCTGCAACAAGATAACGCATTGCTCCTCGAGGAGGGGCGTCTCGAGCTCTTTATGCGAGCTGCTCGATACCAGCAAGCCTTGCGCGCTTACCATAACCGCAAGGTCAAAGCCAGGAGTCTCGAGGAAGGCGACCTTGTTCTTGGCGTGTTCAGTCCGCCAAGAATTCCAACAAGTTGACACGAAGTGGGAAGGCCCTTATCGGGTGAGACAAGTCCACGAGGCGGCGGCTGTCCGCCTCGAGACCGAAGAAAACCTGCCGGTGGTAACTCTGGAACATAGAGCATCTTCGCAAGTTTACCCATAAAAGCGCGGTTGCGTGATCGCTCCGGCAACCACCTTTTATACAAAAGCTTTGCCGCCGTTGCATGTAACCCTTTGTACAAAGCGAGCGCAGACCACGTGCAGCAATAAAGTTTCCGTGTTTTGCGTTATTGCCTTTTCCCATGCTCTTCTTTGCTATTTGCATGAGTTATTTGGCATCTTTAAATGCGACCGCATATCCGACCAAGCAATATGCGCGCGAAAGGCCATATCTTTTCCTTCTTCTCTTTCCTTGTCTCTTAAGCAAATGAAACATTCCTCGTGCACAAGTTTGCGGGGAGGAAGTGGAGGATGAGTTCAAGAAAAAGCTTGCGGAGAAGCGGCTCAAAGTTCTAAATTTTTAAGTTGCCTTCCTTGAACAACCACACCCGTATGGAAAACTTGTGCTCGGAGGAACCTACCCGTGGATAGCCGCACCCTCATCTTGTTTTCGGCGTGCTCAGCGATTTAAGTGAGCAGCGACAAAGTGTTCGCCCTTGTTTTCGTTTGAGCCCGCTCGGCAAGCTAGGTGCGTTGCGGCAAGCCATGGCAAGGTTGCTTGCGGTAAGACCTTAGCTAGCAGGCTGCTTGAGTTTGACACTCGGCACTTTTCGCGGCAAGGGCTCCTTGTCGACAAAACTCCTAGAAGCATAAAGTTAAAGCGTGCGAAGTTGAGGATCAAGGCAAGGAGATGACACTTGCATCTGCCGATCAGAATAAAGGTAATATCTTACAAGGAATAACATCGCGATGACTAATGAATTCATAGCGACCTGTGCAGCGTAACAAAGAAATAAAGATAAAGAGGCCTAGTCTGCGGTGCGCCCTCCATCTGAGGATCTTGTTCACTTTGGCGATGATGTGGGCGACCTGCTCCTTGAGGCCTCCATGTCGCGTCGGCCGGCAAGCTGCGAAGGGCGTTGGAGAGGTTTATACCGGGGTTGCGGTATCGATTTTCATCAACCCGCGCTCCATGGTTCCAGCGCTGGTGGCGCGCCTCCTCGGCGAGCTGCTTGAGGATCTTCTTCATGATTTGCAAGAGCTGGCGCGACCCCCCGAAGAAGAGGCTGAGCTTGGCTGTGGCGAGTTTGGGTCGGGAGTAGATGAGATGCTCCAGCTTGGCGCCCGGCAACTCTGGTCGATGGCGGATCTGAAGACACCAAGTCTTGGTCCATATCTCAACGATCGACGGAAATCCTCGGCTGCTTTGTTGGCGCCAGCCACTAAGGATCGCTCTCGCGGAGCTCCTCCTTCAACTTGGTTTCTGGTCCCGGGCAGCGTCGGCGAGTCCTTCAGCGCGAAATTTTCTGCTCAAGATCCTCGGCAGAGTCCTTGGCGGCCTTCAGCTCGTCGCCCTTCTCAGCAAAGGCGCGCTGGAGCTACGAGTTGGTGTGGGCGTGCTTCTCGCGCTCCGTGGTGGCGCGGCGATCTTCTCGAGTCCACCTTCAACAGCTCCTCCAGTTCGCGCGACCTTGGCGGCAAGATCTTCCTTAGCGGTCTCCGCGGCCGCCCTTGGCGTCTTCGCTTCCTTCAATTCCCGCCAAGGCTTGCTCCCGAGCAGCAAGGTCTTCCTCGTTATCGCGGCGAGGATGGGCGGCGCGGCACCTATGGGGCGGGGCCCCTTCGTGTGTTGATGCAGGCGGAGGCTGCGGAGAAGCGGTCGGCGATGCGAGGATTTTACCCGGCCGGACGCGATGGTCGCGTAAAACCCTCTGCTGCATTGTGTTGTATTTGATCTTGCTCAAGAATCACGAGCAAAGCGGTGGAGTGGTGTGTGAAACTCTCGCCCGGAGTAGCTAGTTCGCGGAACCTAGCTTCGAACCCCCTCGTTGTGCATGGGCCTCCTTTTATAGGGCAAGGGGTCACCGGCAGGTGTCAGCGTGGTAGAGGGTAAAAGCGTAAAGAGGTGGTAGTTGGAGCGGTGCGGGAGCGGTGCAGCTCGATTGCCTTCTACCTACTTTTGTGAGAGGGGACAAGGGCATTAAAGCCCGTCGCGTCGCCCAAAAGCTCCGCCATTCGTCTTCTTTACGCGGCGGCGAAGCCACCACCGTGGAGTGCCCGCATTCTTCATGCAGCCTGACCACCGCCCAGCGTCTGGAGAAAATTTGGAGGCGGCGTGGGCAAATGAGCTGGAGTCGCGGACACGTAGCACAGCTCTCCCGGCAAGTACCTTGCAGGGGCCTTAATCTTCCGGGCCGGGGCTTGCCGGGCTCTGTGACTTACCGCCCCGGGTCCTCGCCGGAAGCGCGTGCGAGGCGCCGGCGTGTCTTCTGTGATGTGATCTTACGGTCCTCCGGCGAGCTCCTCTGTGGGGATCTCTGAGTAATGTAGCCTTGAGCACAGGAATGGCCTTCCGGCAAGCTCCGCTTGCCGGGTCTTCAATTCTATCTTATATGCCGTTCTTGAGCGGCTTGGTGTGGGCGGAGATGGTCTCCGGCAAGCATTTGATGGATCTGGTTGATGGGAGCTGGGGCTGCCCGTGCACAAGTTAAGTCTTTGGTACCCCTACCTTGGCTCTACCGGCAGGAGCCCCGGGACTGGGGCCATACAGTGCGGCTGTTGGGCCAGGCCAAGGCAGTCTATGGTGGCCTTGAAGCCATAGCCCGTCGAATCTCTTCTGCATCTGCCGTCTCCCCTCCATAGCAGCCGCAGCGTCGATTCTTGGCGTCGTGGGAGAAGTGGGCGGCGCATGCAGCCTTTAAGCACCACCCGTGATCGTGGCGCTTGAGCGGGGTCGCTTCACTGTCGCTCGGCTCCGCTTTTTACGCCACCTTGGCCCTCATGCATGGGGGCGTGGGTGGCGAAGTGGGAAGACCGAGCCGTCCTGCGGGGAGGAGGAGGCGAGTCGGCCCGCTCCTCTGGCCTCCTTGCTTCTGATTGGCTGGCCAGGCGGTTGAGCCCCCGCCGCCCTTTAAATAGAGGCGGAAGGGGTGCCATGACCACACTCATCCATTCTTCCTTGCCTTCGTCTTTGTTCTTCTTGCCGCCATGGAAGGAGAATCCCGGCTCCTCAGCGGTGGCGGCGGGTTGCTTCTAGGCAGCGCGCGCTCCCCATCTCGCTCCGTGGCGGTGGAGCCGGCCACGAGAGGAGAGGAGGCGTGGCGTGATCGAGGCGAGCGCGGCTTGGCGGTCGAGGAGGCGGTCGGTGAGCCTCCCTGTCTCCTCCGGCGTCTCGACCCAGCGCGGTCCACACGGAGATGACCCTGGGAGTTCTTCATCAAGCTCCGCCCGGGCGCCTCGTCGTCGCCTTGGTTGCGGCCCGTTCGCGGGCGCAATGGGGCGGATCCGCCCGGCGTGATGGAGCTACGCGCGAGGGGCTGCGGGATCAGCGGCTTTTCGGGTGAGTGTCGTGTCCCCAGCCCGGCGTGATGTTCTTCGACCGAGGGTGGAAGGCGTTCGCCGGATCCATAAGCAGCGGCGGGGTTCACCCTCCATTTCAAGTTATTGGATGGTGACCTCCTCGCCGTCAAGGTCTTGGCGACTATGGAACCGGGTGCGCTGCTGTGTGGACAGCTCCTCGGATAGCGAAGGCTCCTCCTCGGCGAGTAGCGAGGAGGGGAGGCGGCAGCGGCGGCGAGGGATGGCGGGCCCGACTAGGCGTCGGACACCGCTGCCTCGTCGCCACCGGCAACCCCTTCTTACAGGTTGCGGGCTCCTGGCTCCGGGGCCGTCTTCTTGGCGGCGGGCGTGAGAGGCAGCGAGAAGAGGAAGAGGGGAGTGGCGGCAAGGCCGTTCGTCGCGCCGCGAGTAGTAGCCGATAAGCGTCTTGGCGTCCACTACCCGTCTTCAAGCTCTGCCTCCTCGCCTCCGACTCCGCCAAGCTCTGGCGGCCCGGGGTGTTCTCTTAAGTCTTCTGGCGCCCGTGGCTCTTGGCGGCCTTGAGGACTTGCCGCTGGCTCCCGGGCATCGTTTCCCATGCCCGTCACCTTGCGCAGCTCTGCGGCAGGCGGCGTCACCGCCCGCGCTCTTCTAAGCGCTCCTTCGCCCTTCCCGACAAGCTCCTCTTGCGGGGTCTCCTCTCCGGCAAGCTTATCTTGCGGGGCTCCTGACCTACCTCTGAACTCCTGAGCAGAAAGCAGGAGAGGGATCACGGGCACCTTATCTTTTCAGATTGTAAGCCCTCGGGCATTAGCTGCATTAAGAACTTGTAATCCTCTCTATCATGTTTTCATCCTCTATGGACTTGTACTGAATTGGATGCTTTTAATGAAAAGAGAAAGCTTGCGGACTGAGTCTTTTACTTGATTGCGTGCCTTGTGTGTTCTTACGCTATCGGGGAGCTTGCAGGCGAACAACGCTTAGCGACCGCGGGACAACCCAGCTGGTGGTGTCACTCGGCAAGCAACCTTGTCGGGCGATTCTTGGCGCCTATCTTCTTGAGCAGGCTCGGAAGCAAGATAGAGTGCAGCGGCACACCAGGTTTGTTGGCGGACTCGGAAACAAACCAAGTACCAAGCCCAGGTCACGACTTCGGTTCCTCCACGTCTGGGTTTTACAAGACACGATCGTTCAAAGCAGCGATCCGCATCTTCCGGTCCACGAGAGGATGCATGATGAGGATGAAAAACTTATAAAATAGCAGCCCCAGCAACCCTAGTTTGCGGAGGCGAATCTCGGCGTTCGCAGCCCAATGAGGCTGGCTTGCGAGAAGAGCCTTGCTTTTCGCAGCCCCAGTGACCGGGCTTGCCGGATCTTAGGCGCTGGTGTGGTCTTTTGGTTCCTTCTTGTTGCTGCAATTTTAGCCATGACAATAGCTGAGGTAGATATGCAATTGCTCTACACACATGTACGTGTATGTGTATATAAATCTTGGCTAAGCAATGCGATGCCGGGCTTTGTCCTTCGTATGTTTGTACCCTACGCTCTTGGGGAGCTTGCCGGGGCGGACACGCTTAGCGACCGCGGGACAGCCCGCTGGTGGCGCCGCTTCCGGCAAGCAACCTTGCGGGCCGAGTTCGGCGCAACTTGCTGGCGTGGCTCGGAAGCAAGATAAAGTGCTGCAGCACACTTGTGTTTGTTAAGCGGACTCGGAAACAAAACAAATGCATAAGCTGGGCCCGACTTGGCTCCTCTTGCGCCCAAGTCTCTCATCACGGACGGCGTTTCCGGCATGCCTCGCCACGTTATACCCTCGCCCTACACCCTTTGTGTGCTTTCACCCTCGCTTCTAGGTAACTTGCGGTGCTCAACACGCTTGCTGAGTGCGGGCGTCGGCCACCCGCTTGGCTGGTGTCGCCTCCGACAAGCAACCTTGCCGTGTCGGCGCGGCGCGCTTAACTTGCTGAGCGGGCTCGAAGCGAAGCAGGCCTTGAAGCTGGTGGCGGCTTACTCTTAACTTCGTTGGCGTGTTGAGCGAAGTAAAGTGCGACCATCCTGGCAGGCTCCTCACGCACGAGTTTGGCGCACAAAGGGCGAATCGCGAGGGTATAACATATAAAAGTATGAAATCAAAAAGTGCTCTGCCGAAGGCTCGGCGACTTAGCTTTTCTTTTCTTTGCGCTTCGCTGGTGGAGCTCGATGGTGTGTCCACGGCGGTGGCGGCGCTCGAGGCGTGCTTGCGGGGCGAACACCAAAGCTGTCCGCGCCGGGCTTCTGCGCTCAGGAAATGCGCTTGTCGGATAGAGCACGAGCCGTCCTTGCGGACTTAGAGCTCGATAAGCGCGTCTTTCGGCGACATCGTCGCGCTCAAGGATAAGCGCTTGCGGGGCGAGGAGGCGGGAAGCGGCGGCGCGAGGCGGATACACTCGGGTCCCTAACAATGTTAGGGGAAGCAGAATCCTGCCTCGACCTCTTCGCTTTGCTCATGCATGGACAGCGATCCAGGCGTCCCGAACCCCCCTTGCTCTTGCCCGGTGGCGGATACCACCTTTTCGCGGTATGGCGCGCTGAGCTGCTATATCTTTGAGTGGGCCAGCGGATCTCACGGAAACCAAAGCGCGGTCCTCCGTCACATCGCTTAGATCTGGTGGCACGCGGCGCCCTCGCCCGGTGCACACCCTTCCATCAGCGTCTCCTCCGCTGCCGTCGGCTCGGTGGCGGCGGGGAAAACGGAGATGGTCTGCGACCCTCGAAGCTCTCGTCTTGAGGCCATGGCGCGATTGTCGATGAATCTGGCAGCGAATTTGGAGAGGTTGATGAAAAGCGCTGGCCTTGAAACGCGGATCAGTTCGCACAACCTCGGCGCCCCTACGGCGCGCCCGAAGATGCCATGACGAGGATGGGGTGGCGGCACCTATGGGGCGGGGCCTTCGTGTGTTGATGCAGGCGGAGGCTGCGCGGAGAAGCGGTCGGCGATGCGAGGATTTTACCCAGCGGACGCGATGGTCGCGTAAAACCCTCTTGCTGCATTGTGTTGTATTTGATCTTGCTCAGAATGCGAGCAAAGCGGTGGAGTGGTGTGTGAAACTCTCGCGAGTAGCTAGTTGCGGAACCTAGCTTCGAACCCCTCTCGTTGTGCATGGGCCTCCTTTTATAGGGCAAGGGGTCACCGACAGGTGTCAGCGTGAGTAGAGGGTAAAAAGCGTAAAAGAGGTGGTAGTTGGAGCGGTGCGGGAGCAGTGCAGCTCTGATTGCCTTCTACCTACTTTTGTGAGAGGGGACAAGGGCATTAAATGCCCATCGCGTCGCCCAAAAGCTCCGCCATTCGTCTTCTTTCGCCCGCAATGGTGAAGCCACCACCGTGGAGTGCCACCGCATTCTTCATGCAACGGCCACCGCCCACGCGTCTCTGGAAAAGGCTGGAGGCGGCAGCGTGGGCAAATGAGCTGGAGTCTTGAACACGTGGCACAGCTCTCCCGGCAAGTACCTTGCAGGGGCCTTGATCTTGCCGGGCCGGGGCTTGCCGGGACTCTGTGACTTACCGCCCCGGGTCCTCGCCGGAAGCGCGTGCGAAGCGCCGGCGTGTCTTCTGTGATGTGATCTTCTGGTCCTCCGGCAGGCTCCTCTGTAGGGAGGATCTCTGAGTAATGTAGCCTTGAGCACAGGAATGGCCTTCCGGCAAGCTCCGCTTGCCGGGTCTTAATTCTATCTTATATGCCGTTCTTGAGCGGCTTGGTGTGGGGCGGAGATGGTCTCCGGCAAGCATTTGATGGATCTGGTTGATGGGGCTGGGGCTGCCCGTGCACAAGTTAAGTCTTGAGGTACCCCTACCTTGCTCTACCAAACACTCGTGGGCGTCAAGGGCAACCTTTAGCTGGTTGAGCTCTCCTTCTCGCGGGACAGCTCCACTCCGGCGAGCCGTTGCTGCTCTTCGGCCTCGGCTTTCTCCAGCAGCCTCCCTTCATACTGCCCGGCGAGTTGCTCATGTCTCTCCGCCACCTTGCATAGAGCAGCCTGGTTGGCGGCGCTGAGCTCCGCCGCGCGCCTCTCCATCTCCTCGGCGGCCTTGGCGGCAAGGGCCTCACGGGAGGCGAGCTTCGCCTATCTGGCCCGGTAAAGGGCCAGGAGCTGGTGAAGCAGCTTCTCCTCGTCAGGCCCGTCGCTTCCGCCGGACCCTTTGACGACCTTCAAGCCCGCGGAGGCGAGGATCTCCCCATCGAAGGCCTCGCCCTCCGCGGGAGCTCGTGACGACGAACCCCACGGCATCTGGATGAAAGCGCCGTTGGGGGCTTCAAGTAATGGCCGGGCGCTCCTCTCCGGCGGAGGGTGATAACGGCGTGGCTTTGGCGCTCCCGCAGCTTCCGGGCGATGGTGCGGTCGCCGTCCCCCTCCCGGCAGCTGCGTCCGCGGCGGGCGATCTCGGCACATGTGGCTCGGCGGCTCCGCCGTGTCCTCGGCAGCGAGGCGTCGTCGCCGCCACCTGCACGTCTTCCTCCGCCTCAATGACGACCTCCGTCTCCATCTGCTCGGGGGGAGGAGGAGGATCTTGAAGAAGAAAGAAAAAGCAAAAGCAGTTCAAGCAAATATCCGAAAAGAGGTAACGCCAAGAAGACAAAGTTGCAGAACTTACCTTGGCGGACATCTTCAGCGGCGGGCTCTCTTGCCGGGGAACCATCCCTTGCCGGAGTAGCCGCCCTCGTCGAGCCGCTCGCTCTTGGCGGGGTACTCGCCCTTGGCGGAGTACCCGCCCTTGGCGGAACGCTCTCCCTTGCCGGAGAATCCAACCTTGGCGGGGATGGAGGGACTGCCTGCTCCTCGAGGGCGACCTCCGGATGCTCCTGTCGCTGCGGCTCCATCTCTGCGCAAGTCGAGACAAACACATCAAGATATTGGGACAAGATGAAGCTTTCAGACGCGCCCGGCAAGCGAAGGTCACGGGGGCTCAGGCGTCTGCTGGGGGCTCGCTGGGGGCTGCTCCTCGGGGCCGGCCTTCGGGTCGGCAAGCTTGCCTCCGGCCACGTCCCAGTCGCCTCGGCAGGCGGGTCATCGCGACCGACCACGGGCACCTTGGCTCTCTTCGCGCCCGCTCGGTCGAGTCTGAAATCAGCACAAAAGCGAGATTAGCCACAACAATAATCAAGGTGAAATTTAAGAAGATGAGGATTTGGATACTCACTCCTGTTCTTCCTCGTCATCTTCGCTCAAAGCGGAGAAGTCATCTGCACACAGGTTGCGTCGGGCGAGGCGGGGCGGAGGCCCTCTCGGGCGCTTGGCGGCCCTCGGGGCTGGGGGCTGCGAAATCCAGCCTATGGCGGCGGGGCCGAAGCGAGGCGGGCCGCCCGCTCCGCTCGGAAGACCCTGTCCACCCGGCGCCCGGCCTGCAGGCGCCCTTGCCGTGGCTGCTTGAGTCGCTTCCGCCACGTCTGGTGCGTCGGTCGCCCTCGGGCGGCTCGACTCCCGGGAAGCTTCGCTGCCGGCGAGCCGTAGTTGCGGGGGCTTGCGTACTCGCTTCGCCGCCCGCCTTGCGGGCGCTTGAAGGAAACGCTTGGGGCTCGCCCGGCGGGAGGTCTCCGGCAGCGAGAGAGGTCGTCGTCGTAAGGTCCGTGGACCCGCGGCATCCTCGGCGACGCGGCATCCCCCCCTCCTCGCCCGGCGGCTCACGGACCAGCGCCTGCGCTGCGACCCCTTTCCTCTGGCGTCTCCGCTCCTCCGGCGTCTCCTCTCCTGCGGCGCCTCGGCTCCCTCGGCGGCACCACCTCTTGCCGCGGCCTCGGCCGCAATTCCGAGGATCCGGGTGCCTCGAAGAAGGACCCGGCAAGCGTGCGGGAGGAAATCGCGGCGGTCTGCAGATCTCCGCCGCCTCCGCTTGATAGGACTCCTCCGCAGCCTCCGCCTCCTCGGGCGCCTGGCGAACTTTCCTGCCGCTGCGGCTGCGGCGGCCTCTTGACCGAAGCTATGTCTGTGAGCTCTGGTCCGTGGTGTCCGTGTCAACCCCGGATCTCGTCCTTGTTCTTCGCTACCTCTTCAAGGGTGTCGAAGAAGTTGAGGCGATCCATTAGCTCAGGCGGGATCCATGGCGCTCCACGCCGTGTGAGTCGCCGCGGGCATCATGGCGAGGCGATCTCGAGCTGCGTTGTTGCAAAGGGCACCACTCCCGGGAAGCCTGAACCACTCTGGATGGGCGGGTCGTATTTGAAAAGTTCCGGACCATCCCCTCAGCTCCGGCATCGTGAAGTTGAAGTTCAGCCGGTCGCGCAGCCTCATTATATCCCTGCGCGCCCGTACTCCCGAGGCGGCCTTTTCTGTCTTGGAGAGAAGCGTCTGCGGCGGCGGAGAAATCTGCACCTCTGCTGCAATGGACAGCCCTGCTTGCCGAAGGCGAAGGATCCGGATGAGAGGCGACATCGAGCTTAATGTCGTCCGAATCAGCTCGCTCAATCTCGCGCAGCGCAATGGGCGTTGTCGCTGCGCGGTGAAGAACTGCGGCTCGTCTTGACGATCCAGCACCAATCTGCGCGCCACTCTTCCCACTTGGCGGAGTTCCCCGGCGTCTGACCTCTTCAAGTTGAGACGGAAAACCCAAGAAATCCCTCCGGAGAGGGGCGGGCTCTGCCCTCGGGTGAAGAAATGCTGACAGAGCTACATTTGGGTATATCCTATGAAGTTTTCACACATGTGTGCGAAAACCGCCATCGTGAGGGCGGCGTTGGGGTGAAATCAAGAAGGTGGAAGCCGTATGTGTTCATGATGTCATGAAGAATTCAGAAAAAGGGACAAAGACGCGGTGGAAGAAAGCTGCGAAGAAATAGTACCCGCCAGGATAGTTGTCCATGGTGGCGGCGGATGAGCTGGTCCGAGGATGTGCGAGGTCCTCTTGGCCCGAACAAGAAATACTTGCCCGAGTTCTTGCCGCCCGACGCGGCGGGAAGGCGGCGTTCTCCCTCCGCATCTGGCGAGCTCTTCCGCCTGCTCAGTTCTCCTTCTTGGTCTTCTCCGCTTCCCCTTCCCTTCCTGGTCTTGGGGCCATGGCGGGCGGCGAGAAAGGAGGGCGAAGAATCCGGCAGCCTTGCGGACGCAAGAAGCGGCGGAGGAGATGCGGGCGGGCGCAAAAGATTTCTGGAGGAGGAAGGAGAAGCAATAAGCGATGGAGGAACGCGCTGCTTCCTCTGTTTTTATGGGGAAGTGGGGGCGTTCGCTCTTCTCATTAAGGGCGTGGGCACGTCCTATCCTGACGCCCAATCGGCAGCGTCTGTTGCGTGGGAAAAGCGGCGGCGGAAATGGACTCGGCGCGCCGTGGGCCGTGTGCCGTGCAGCATCTTGAGCACTGGCCCAATGGCGCTTCGGCACGTGGCCAAAACTATTGTTTTTCATCTTGTAGTCCTTTTAGAATTACTAAAGTCCTTTTTGGGCGTGAGATTTCCGCCCCGTGCCGAAACACTTTCTCGCGACAGGTTTGTGTGCTAAAGATTTATTTCAAATAATTTTTTTGAATTTTTTGCCTCAGATCTTAAAAGCCCGTAACTTTTTTACTGTTAGGCTTTTGAGGATTTTGAAAAGCGTTTAACGAGGATTTTGAGGATTTTCTGTTAGTTCGAGTGAATTGCCTCGGTATGATAATTCTATCATCAGTTTATTCCTGTTTCTTCTCTTGCACGAGCGACACACTATTCTAGCTAGACATGGTTGTGGCTCGTAACACTGATGACCAAAGCGGATCTACGGCACCATCGAATCTCAAACTTTAGCGCCAAAACTATTGTTTTTCATCCTGTAGTCCCATTTAGAATTACTAAGCGTCCTTTTTGGGCGAGATTTCGAGAACGCTTTACGTGCGGTTTGTGTGCAAGTATTTCAAACCATACGGACCTAAAAATTAGAAGTCATTCCATCTTTATTCCCTAGAGTCTTCGGTAGTTTTCTAAACCGCTCGATCGAACACGTTATCATTCTTGTTAGTTTTGAGTGAATTCCCTCGGTATGATAATTTTTCATCAGCTTGTTCCCGTTTCTTCTCTAGCTTTGAGCGACACACTATTCTAGCTAGACATGGGTGCGGCTCGTAACACTGATGACCAAATGGATCTCGGCACCATCGAATCTCAAACTTTAGCTGCCAAAACTATTGTTTTTCATCTTGTAGTCCCTTTTAGAATTACTAAAGTCCTTTTTTGGGCCGAGATTTCCCGGAACACTTTCTTCGGGTTTGTGTGCAAGTATTTCAAATAATTTTTTTTTGAATTTTTTTGCCTCTAGATCTTAAAAGCCCCGTAACTTTTTTTCTGTTAGGCTTTTGAGGATTTTGAAAAACGTTTAACGAGGATTTTGGGGATTTTCTGTTAGTTTTGAGTGAATTGCCTCGGTATGATAATTCTATCATCGGTTTATTCCTGTTTCTTCTCTTGCACGAGCGACACACTATTCTAGCTAGACATGGTTGTGGCTAGTAACACTGATGACCAAGCGGATCTCGGCACCATCGAATCTCAAACTTTAAGCGCCAAAACTATTGTTTTTCATCCTGTAGTCCCATTTAGAATTACTAAGCGTCCTTTTTGGGCCGAGATTTCGAGAGCAGCTTTCGTGCGGTTTGTGTGCAAGTATTTCAAACCATACGGACCTAAAAATTAGAAGTCATTCCATCTTTATTCCCTAGAGTCTTCGGTAGTTTTCTAAACCGCTCCGATCGAACACGTTATCATTCTTGTTAGTTTTGAGTGAATTCCCTCGGTATGATAATTTTTCATCAGCTTGTTCCCGTTTCTTCTCTAGCTTTGAGCGACACACTATTCTAGCTAGACATGGGTGCGGCTCGTAACACTGATGACCAAATGGATCTCGGCACCATCGAATCTCAAACTTTAAGCGCCAAAACTATTGTTTTTCATCTTGTAGTCCTTTTAGAATTACTAAAGTCCTTTTTGGGCGAGATTTCCGGAACACTTTCTCGGGTTTGTGTGCAAGTATTTCAAATAATTTTTTTGAATTTTTTGCCTCAGATCTTAAAAGCCCGTAACTTTTTTTACATTAGGCTTTTGAGGATTTTGAAAACGTTAACGAGGATTTTGAGGATTTTCTGTTAGTTACGAGTGAATTGCCTCGGTATGATAATTCTATCATCAGTTTATTCCTGTTTCTTCTCTTGCTGAGCACGACACACTATTCTAGCTAGACATGGTTGTGGCTCGTAACACTGATGACCAAGCGGATCTACGGCACCATCGAATCTCAAACTTTAAGCTGCCAAAACTATTGTTTTTCATCCTGTAGTCCCATTTAGAATTACTAAGCGTCCTTTTTGGGCCGAGATTTCGAGAGCGCTTTCGTGCGGTTTGTGTGCAAGTATTTCAAACCATATGGACCTAAAATTAGAAGTCATTCCATCTTTATTCCCTAGAGTCTTCGGTAGTTTTCTAAACCGCTCCGATTGAACACGTTATCATTCTTGTTAGTTTTGAGTGAATTCCTCGGTATGATAATTTTTCATCAGCTTGTTCCCGTTTCTTCTCTAGCTTTGAGCGACACACTATTCTAGCTAGACATGGGTGCGGCTCGTAACACTGATGACCAAATGGATCTCGGCACCATCGAATCTCAAACTTTAAGCGCCAAAACTATTGTTTTTCATCTTGTAGTCCTTTTAGAATTACTAAAGTCCTTTTTGGGCGAGATTTCCCGGAACACTTTCTCGGGTTTGTGTGCAAGTATTTCAAATAATTTTTTTGAATTTTTTGCCTCAGATCTTAAAAGCCCGTAACTTTTTTTCATTAGGCTTTTGAGGATTTTGAAAACGTTTAACGAGGATTTTGAGGATTTTCTGTTAGTTCTAAGTGAATTGCCTCGGTATGATAATTCTATCATCAGTTTATTCCCTGTTTCTTCTCTTGCTGAGCACGACACACTATTCTAGCTAGACATGGTTGTGGCTCGTAACACTGATGACCAAAGCGGATCTCGGCACCATCGAATCTCAAACTTTAACTGCCAAAACTATTGTTTTTCATCCTGTAGTCCCATTTAGAATTACTAAACGTCCTTTTTGGGCGAGATTTCGAGAGCGCTTTCATGCGGTTTGTGTGCAAGTATTTCAAACCATACGGACCTAAAATTAGAAGTCATTCCATCTTTATTCCCTAGAGTCTTCGGTAGTTTTCTAAACCGCTCGATCGAACACGTTATCATTCTTGTTAGTTTTGGTGAATTCCCTCGGTATGATAATTTTTCATCAGCTTGTTCCCGTTTCTTCTCTAGCTTTGAGCGACACACTATTCTAGCTAGACATGGGTGCGGCTCGTAACACTGATGACCAAATGGATCTCGGCACCATCGAATCTCAAACTTTAAGCGCCAAAACTATTGTTTTTCATCTTGTAGTCCTTTTAGAATTACTAAAGTCCTTTTTGGGCGAGATTTCCGGAACACTTTCTCCGGGTTTGTGTGCAAGTATTTCAAATATTTTTTTTTGAATTTTTTGCCTCAGATCTTAAAAGCCCGTAACTTTTTTTTTTGTTAGGCTTTTGAGGATTTTGAAAACATTTAACGAGGATTTTGAGGATTTTCTGTTAGTTACGAGTGAATTGCCTCGGTATGATAATTCTATCTTGATTTATTCCTGTTTCTTCTCTTGCAGAGCGACACACTATTCTAGCTAGACATGGTTGTGGCTCGTAACACTGATGACCAAAGCGGATCTCGGCACCATCGAATCTCAAACTTTAAGCGCCAAAACTATTGTTTTTCATCCTGTAGTCCCATTTAGAATTACTAAGCGTCCTTTTTGGGCGAGATTTCCAGGAACGCTTTCGTGCGGTTTGTGTGCAAGTATTTCAAACCATACGGACCTAAAAATTAGAAGTCATTCCATCTTTATTCCCCTAGAGTCTTCCAGTAGTTTTCTAAACCGCTCCATTCGGAGCACATTATCATTCTTGTTAGTTTTGAGTGAATTCCCTCGGTATGATAATTTTTCATCAGCTTGTTCCCCGTTTCTTCTCTAGCCTGAGCCTAACACACTATTCTTGTTGGGGAACGTAGTAATTTCAAAAAATTTCCTACGCACACGCAAGATCATGATGATGGTATAGCAACGAGAAAGGGAGTGTATCTTCATACCCTTGAAGATCGCTAAGCGGAAGCGTTTATCAACGTGTTGATGTGATGTAGTCGTCGTCTTCACGATCCGACCGATCCAAGTACCGAACGCATGGCACCTCCGAGTTACGCACACGTTCAGCTCGATGGCGTCCTCGCCTTCTCGATCCAGCAAGGCAGGCGAGGTAGTAGATGTGTTCGGCAGCACGACGGCGTGGTGGCGGTGTTGGTGAAGAACAATCTCCGCAGGCTTCGCCTAAGCACTACGGAAACTATGGCGGAGGCTAAACTAGAGGGGCGTGGTTGCGGCACACGGCTTGGTGTTTCTTGATGTGTCTTTGGTGCTAGCCCTACCCCTCTATTTATATGTTGAGCCTTGGGGTGAAACTTGGAGTAAAGCCTCCACAAAGTCGGTTTCACAAACGCAAGAAGTCCTTCTCGGACTCGGGGCTAAACGCCGAGGTTCCGGCGTCTACCCCTAAACGCCGAGGTTCTGGCGTCTAGCCTCTGATCTCTGCAAAACTTCCTTTTGCACTTTCCATAAGCCTCGTGGGCTTTCCCTTTAGCCCAAATAACGTGTTCTCGTGCCCAAACATTTGGAAACATCCGGAAACCCTTCGGTGAATTCGGAACTCTTAGGAGATCAAACACTATTATCCCATATATCAAACTTTATCTCCGGACTATTTGGAGTTCCTCGTCATGTCCATGATCTCATCCGGGACTCGAACAACATTCGATTACCAACATGCATAACTCATATAATACTATATTGTCAACGAAACGTTAAGCGTGCGGACCCTACGGGTTCGAGAACTATGTAGACATGACCTAAAACCATTCTCGGTCAATAACCAATAGCGGGACCTGGATTCCCATATTGGTTCCTACATATTCTACGAAGATCTTTATCGGTCAAACCGCATAACAACATACTTTGTTCCCTTTGTCATTGGTATGTTACTTGCCCGAGATTTGATCGTCGGTATCCAATACCTAGTTCAATCTCGTTATCGGCAAGTCTCTTTACTCGTTCCATAATACGTCATCTCATAACTAACTCATTAGTTACATGCTTGCAAGGCTTAGGTGATTAGTATTACCGAGAGGGCCCAGAGATACCTCTCCGACAATCGGAGTGACAAAACCTAATCTCGAATTATGCTAACTCAACATGTACCTTCGGAAACACCTGTAGTACTCCTTTATAATCACCCAGTTACGTTGTGATGTTTGGTAGTACCCAAAGTGTTCTTCCGGTAAACGGGAGTTACACAATTCTCATAGTTATAGGAACATGTATAAGTCATGAAGGAAGCAATAGCAGAATACTAAACGATCAAGTGCTAAGCTAACGGGATGGGTCATGTCAATCATATCATTCTCCTAATGATGTGATCCCATTAATCAAATGACAACACATGTCTATGGTTAGGAAACATAACCATCTTTGATTAATGAGCTAGTCAAGTAGAGGCATACTAGTGACTATATGTTTGTCTATGTATTCACACATGTATCATGTTTCCGGTTAATACAATTCTAGCATGAATAATAAACATTTATCATGATATGAGGAAATAAATAATAACTTTATTATTGCCTCTAGGGCATATTTCCTTGATCTCCCACTTGCACTAGAGTCAATAATCTAGATTACACAGTAATGATTCTAACACCCATGGAGTCTTGGTGCTGATCATGTTTTGCTCGTGAGAGAGGCTTAGTCAATGGGTCTGCAACATTCAGATCCGTATGTATCTTGCAAATCTCTATGTCTCCCACTTGGACTTGGTCCCGAATGGAATTGAAGCGTCTCTTGATGTGCTTGGTCCTCTTGTGAAATCTGGATTCCTTTGCCAAGGCAATTGCACCAGTATTGTCACAGAAGATCTTCATTGGTCCCGATGCACTAGGTATGACACCTAGATCGGAAATGAACTCCTTCATCCAGAGTCCTTCATTTGCTTCTTCAGAAGCAGCTATGTACTCCGCTTCACATGTAGATCCTGCTATGATGCTTTGTTTAGAACTGCACCAACTTACAGCTCCACCGTTTAATATAAACACGTATCCGGTCTGCGATTTAAAATCGTCCGGATCAGTGTCAAAGCTTGCATCGACGTAACCATTTACAACTAGCTCTTTGTCACCTCCATATACGAGAAACATATCCTTAGTCCTTTTCAGGTATTTCAGGATGTTCTTGACCGCTGTCAAGTGATCCACTCCTCGATTACTTTGGTACCTACCTGCCAAGCTTATTGCTAAGCATCGTCGGTGTCGGTACACAGCATTGCATACATGATAGAGCCTATGGCTGAAGCATAGGAACATCTTTCATTTTCTCTCTATCTTCTGCTGTGGTCGGGCATTGAGTTTGACTCAACTTCACACCTTGTAGCACAGGCAAGAATCCTTTCTTTGCCTGATCCATTTTGAACTTTTTCAAAATTTTGTCAAGGTATGTGCTTTGTGAAAGTCCTATTAAGCGTCTTGATCTATCTCTATAGATCTTGATGCCCAATATGTAAGCAGCTTCACCGAGGTCTTTCATTGAAAAACTTTTATTCAAGTATCCCTTTATGCTATCCAGAAATTCTATATCATTTCCAATTAATAATATGTCATCAACATATAAAACTAGAAATGCTCTGAGCTCCCACTCACTTTCTTGTAAATCTGAGGCTTCTCCAAAAGTCTGTATAAAACCATATCTTTGATCACCTTTGTCAAAACGTTTATTCCAACTCCGAGATGCTTGCACCAGTCCATAGATGGAGCGCTGGAGTTTGCACACTTTGTCGGCACCTTTTGGATCAACAAAACCTTGAGTTGCATCATATACAACTCTTCTTCTAGAAATCCATTCAAGAATGCAGTCTTGACATCCATTTGCCAAATTTCATAATCATGAAATGCAGCAATAGCCAACATGATTCGGACAGACTTAAGCATCGCTACGGGTGAGAAAGTCTCATCGTAGTCAACCCCTTGAACTTGTCGAAAACCTTTCGCAACAAGTCGAGCTTTGTAGACAGTAACATTACCATCAGCGTCAGTCTTCTTCTTAAAGATCCATTTATTCTCAATGGCTTGCCGATCATTGGGCAAGTCAACCAAAGTCCATACTTTGTTTTCATACATGGATCCTATCTCAGATTTCATGGCCTCTAGCCATTTTGCGGAATCTGGGCTCATCATCGCTTCCTCATAGTTCGTAGGTTCATCATGGTCAAGTAACATGACTTCCAGAACAGGATTTCCGTACCACTCAGTGCGGATCTTACTCTAGTAGACCCACGAGGTTGATAGAAACTTGATCTGAAGTTTCATGATCAATATCATTAGCTTCCTCACTAATTGGTGTAGTCGTCCACGGGAACCGGTTCTTGTGATGAACTACTTTCAATAAGGGAGTAGATCTGATTATCTCATCAAGTTCTACTTTCCTCCTACTCACTTCTTTCGAGAGAAACTCCTTCTCTAGAAAGGATCCGAATTTAGCAACGAAAATCTTGCCCTCAGATCTGTGATAGAAGGTGTACCCAATAGTCTCTTTTGGGTATCCTATGAAGACACATTTTTCCGATTTGGGTTCGAGCTTATCTGGTTGAAGTTTCTTCACATAAGCATCGCAGCCCCAAACTTTGAGAAACGACAACTTTGGTTTCTTGCCAAACCACAGTTCATAAGGAGTCGTCTCAAGGGATTTTGATGGTGCCCTATTTAACGTGAATGCGGCCGTCTCTAAAGCATAACCCCAAAACGATAGCGGTAAATCGGTAAGAGACATCATAGATCGCACCATATCAAGTAAAATACGATTCTGACTTCGGACACACCATTTCTTTGTGGTGTTCGGTGGCGTGAGTTTGAAACTATTCCACATTGTTTCAAATGTAAACCAAACTCGTAACTCAAATATTCTCCTCCACGATCAGATCGTAGAAACTTTATTTTCTTGTTACGATGATTTTCTACTTCACTCTGAAATTCTTTGAACTTTTCAAATGTTTCAGACTTGTGCTTCATCAAGTAGATATACCCATATCTGCTCAAATCATCTGTGAAGGTGAGAAAATAACGATATCCGCCACGAGCCTCAACATTCATCGGGCCACATACATCTGTATGTATGATTTCCAACAAATCTGTTGCTCTCTCCATAGATCCGGAGAACGGTGTTTTGGTCATCTTGCCCATGAGGCACGGTTCGCAAGTACCAAGTGATTCATAATCAAGTGATTCCAGAAGTCCATCATTATGGAGTTTCTTCATGCGCTTTACACCGATATGACCTAAACGGCAGTGCCACAAATATGTTGCACTATCATTATCAACTCTGCATCTTTTGGCTTCAACATTATGAATATGTGTATCACTACTATCGAGATTCAATAAAAATAGACCACTCTTCAAGGGTGCATGACCATAAAAGATATTACTCATATAAATAGAACAACCATTATTCTATGATTTAAATGAATAACCGTCTCGCATCAAACAAGATCCAGATATAATGTTCATGCTCAACGCAGCACCAAATAACAATTATTCAGGTCTAAAACTAATCCCGATGGTAGATGTAGAGGTAGCGTGCCGACCGCGATCACATCGACTTTGGAACCATTTCCCAGCGCGATCGTCACCTCGTCCTTAGCTAATCTTCGGCAATCCGTAGTCCTGTTTGAGTTGCAAATGTTAGCAGCAGAACCAGTATCAAATACCAGTGCTCTGCGAGCATTAGTAAGGTACACATCAATAACATGTATATCACATATACCTTTGTTCACTTTGCCATCCTTCTTATCCGCCAAATACTTGGGGCAGTTCCGCTTCGATGTCGATCGCTTGCGGTAGAAGCACTCGATTTCAGGCTTAGGTCCAGACTTGGGTTTCTTCTCTTGAGCAGCAACTTGTTTGCTGTTCTTTTGAAGTTCCTTCTTCTTCCCTTTGCCCTTCTTCTTGAAACTAGTGGTCTTGTTGACCATCAACACTTGATGCTCCTTCTTGATTTCTACCTCCACGGCTTTCAGCATCGCGAAGAGCTCGGGAATAGTCTTGTTCATCCCTTGCATATTATAGTTCATCACAAAGCTCTTGTAGCTTGGTGGCGATGATTGGAGAATTACATCAATGGCGCTATCATCCGGAAGATTAACTCCCAGTTGAATCAAGTGATTATTATACCCAGACATTTTGAGTATATGCTCACTGACAGAACTGTTCTCCTCCATCTTGCAGCTGTAGAACTTATTGGAGACTTCATATCTCTCAATCTATTTGCTTGAAATATTAACTTCAACTCTTGGAACATCTCATATGCTCCATGACGTTCAAAACGTCGTTGAAGACCCGGTTCTAAGCCGTAAAGCATGGCACACTGAACTATAGAGTAGTCATCAGCTTTGCTCTGCCAGACGTTCTTAACGTCGTCAGTTGCATCAGCAGCAGGCCTGGTACCCAGCGGTGCTTCCAGGATGTAACTCTTCTGTGCAGCAATGAGGATAATCCTCAGGTTACGGACCCAGTCCGTGTAATTTCTACCATCATCTTTCAACTTTGCTTTCTCAAGGAACGCATTAAAATTCAACGGAACAACAGCACGAGCCATATATCTACAAACAAACATAGACAAGCAAAATACTATCAGGTACTAAGTTGATGATAAATTTAAGTTCAATTAATCATATTACTAAAGAACTCCCACTTAGACAGATATCTCTCTAGTCATCTAAGTGATCACGTGATCCAAATCAACTAAACCATGTCCGATCATCACGTGAGATGGACTAGTTTCAATGGTGAACATCTCTATGTTGATCATATCTACTATATGATTCACGCTCGACCTTTCGGTCTCCGTGTTCCGAGGCCATATCTGTATATGCTAGGCTCGTCAAGTATAACCTGAGTATTCGCGTGTGCAACTGTTTTGCACCGTTGTATTTGAGCGTAGAGCCTATCACACCCGATCATCACGTGGTGTCTCAAAGACGAAGAACTTTCATAGCGGTGCATACTCAGGGAGAACACTTCTTGATAATTAGTGAGAGATCATCTTAAAATGCTACCGTCAATCAAAGCAAGATAAGATGCATAAAGGATAAACATCACATGCAATCAATATATAAGTGATATGATATGGCCATCATCATCTTGTGCTTGTGATCTCCATCTTCAAAGCACCGTCGTGATCACCATCGTCACCGGCGCGACACCTTGATCTCCATCGTAGCATCGTTGTCGTTTACGCCATCTATTGCTTCTACGCCTATCGCTACCGCTTAGTGATAAAGTAAAGCAATTACAGGGCGTGTGCATTTCATACAATAAAGCGACAACCAAATGGCTCCTGCCAGTTGCCGATAACTTCGGTTACAAAACATGATCATCTCATACAATAAAATATAGCATCACGTCTTGGCCATATCACATCACAACATGCCTGCAAAAACAAGTTAGGCGTCCTCTACTTTGTTGTTGCAAATTTTACGTGGCTGCTACGGGCTTAGCAAGAACCGTTCTTACCTCACGCATCAAAACCACAGCGATAGTTTGTCAAATAGACTCGTTTTAACCTTCACAAGGACCGGGCGTAGCCATACTCAGTTCAACTAAAGTGAGAGAGACAGACACCCGCCAGCCACCTTTAAGCACGAGTGCTCGTAGCAGTGAAACCAGTCTCGCGTAAGCGTCTGGCGTAATGTCGGTCCGGGCCGCTTCATCTCACAATACCGCTGAACCAAAGTATGACATGCTGGTAGGCAGTATGACTTATATCGTCCACAACTCACTTGTGTTCTACTCGTGCATATAACATCAACGCATAAAACCTAGGCTCTGATACCACTGTTGGGGAACGTAGTAATTTCAAAAACTTTCCTACGCACACGCAAGATCATGATGATGGTATAGCAACGAGAAAGGGAGTGTATCTTCATACCCTTGAAGATCACTAAGCGAGCGTTTATCAACGCGGTTGATGTAGTCGTGCGTCTTCACGATCCGACCGATCCAAGTACCGAGCGCACGGCACCTCCGAGTTACGCACACGTTCAGCTCGATGGCGTCCTCGCCTTCTCGATCCAGCAAGGCAGGCGAGGTAGTAGATGAGTTCGGCAGCACGACGGCGTGGTAGCGGTGTTGGTGAAGAACAATCTCCGCGGGGCTTCGCCTAAGCACTACGGAAACTATGGCGGAGGCTAAACTAGAGGGGCGGGGTTGCGGCACACGGCTTGGTGTTTCTTGATGTGTCTTTGGTGCTAGCCCTACCCCTCTATTTATATGTTGAGCCTTGGGGTGAAACTTGGAGTAAAAGCCTCCACAAAGTCGGTTTCACCGAAGGCAAGAGTCCTTCTCGGACTCGGGGCTAAACGCCGAGGTTCGGCGTCTACCCCTAGACGCCAGGGTTCCTGGCGTCTAGCCTCTGGTCTCCGCAAAACTTCCTTTTGCACTTTCCATAAGCCTCGTGGGCTTTCCCCTTTGGCCCAAATAACGTGTTCTCGTACCCAAACATTTCGGGAAACATCCGAAAACCCTTCCGGTGAATTCCGGAACTCTTCAGGAGATCAAACACTATTATCCCATATATCAAACTTTATCTCCGGACTATTTCGGAGTTCCTCGTCATGTCCATGATCTCATCCGGGACTCCGAACAACATTCGGTTACCAACATGCATAACTCATATAATACTATATTGTCAACGAAACGTTAAGCGTGCGGACCCTACGGGTTCGAGAACTATGTAGACATGACCTAAAACCATTCTCGGTCAATAACCAATAGCGGGACCTGGATGCCCATATTGGTTCCTACATATTCTACGAAGATCTTTATCGGTCAAACCGCATAACAACATACTTTGTTCCCTTTGTCATCGGTATGTTACTTGCCCGAGATTTGATCGTCGGTATCAATACCTAGTTCAATCTCGTTATCGGCAAGTCTCTTTACTCGTTCCGTGTCGTCATCTCATAACTAACTCATTAGTTACATGCTTGCAAGGCTTAGGTGATGAGTATTACCGAGAGGGCCAGAGATACCTCTCCGACAATCGGAGTGACAAAACCTAATCTCGAATTATGCTAACTCAATATGTACCTTGGAAACACCTGTAGTACTCCTTTATAATCACCCGATTCACGTTGTGGCGTTTGGTAGTACCAAAGTGTTCTTCCGTAAGCGGAGTTACACAATTCTCATAGTTACAGAACATGTATAAGTCATGAAGGAAGCAATAGCAGAATACTAAGCGATCAAGTGCTAAGCTAACGGGATGGGTCATGTCAATCATATCATTCTCCTAATGATGTGATCCCATTAATCAAATGACAACACATGTCTATGGTTAGGAAACATAACCATCTTTGATTAATGAGCTAGTCAAGTAGAGGCATACTAGTGACTATATGTTTGTCTATGTATTCACACATGTATCATGTTTCCGGTTAATACAATTCTAGCATGAATAATAAACATTTATCATGATATGAGGAAATAAATAATAACTTTATTATTGCCTCTATGGCATATTTCCTTCAATTCTAGCTAGACATGGGTCTGGCTCGTAACACCTGATGACCAAATGGATCTACGGCACCATCGAATCTCAAACTTTAACTGCCAAAACTATTGTTTTTCATCTTGTAGTCCCTTTTAGAATTACTAAAGTCCTTTTTTGGGCCGAGATTTCCCGGAACACTTTCTCCGCGTTTGTGTGCAAGTATTTCAAATAATTTTTTTTTGAATTTTTTTGCCTCCAGATCTTAAAAGCCCCGTAACTTTTTTTCTGTTAGGCTTTTGAGGATTTTGAAAACGTTTAACGAGGATTTTGAGGATTTTCTGTTAGTTCCGAGTGAATTGCCTCGGTATGATAATTCTATCATCAGTTTATTCCCTGTTTCTTCTCTTGCTCGAGCACGACACACTATTCTAGCTAGACATGGTTGTGGCTCGTAACACTGATGACCAAAGCGGATCTCGGCACCATCGAATCTCAAACTTTAACTACCAAAACTATTGTTTTTCATCCTGTAGTCCCATTTAGAATTACTAAACGTCCTTTTTGGGCGAGATTTCGAGAACGCTTTTCGTGCGGTTTGTGTGCAAGTATTTCAAACCATACGGACCTAAAAATTAGAAGTCATTCCATCTTTATTCCCTAGAGTCTTCGGTAGTTTTCTAAACCGCTCGATTGAACATGTTATCATTCTTGTTAGTTTTGAGTGAATTCCCTCGGTATGATAATTTTTCATCAGCTTGTTCCCCGTTTCTTCTCTAGCCTGAGCCTGACACACTATTCTAGCTAGACATGGGTCTGGCTCGTAACACCTGATGACCAAATGGATCTACGGCACCATCGAATCTCAAACTTTATGTCACACCCTAGCTAGTTCATGCATTAGAGTGTTGCATCATGTCTATTTTTTTCAACAGAAACCTGAAATGGGATTGTTAGAACCCCCAGCCCCCTCTGAAACAACTAGGGTTTACTAAAAATATTTTCGATGAACCTGAAATGCCCTTCTAAAATGTCCATCATTTTTGTCTTGGTTCAGAAGCTTTGCCAAAAGTGATGCACAATTTCCTAGGTCATCCTAAGGTCCTTGAATTAAATCATAACTATTTGAATTTGGACATTTAAAATTTATAAAATATTTCAAATGTCCAAATAATCCCAAACTAAAATGTTTCATGTTGGAAATATTCCAACAATGGACCAGGAGCAGTTTGGTGAATTTTAGAACCTTTCTGGTATTTTAAATAATCCTACAAAGTTGCAGAAAATAGAAAAAGAAAAGAACAGGAAAGAACTTACCTGGCGCACCACCGGCCCATTAGCCAGCCCACCTGGCCGGCCCAGCCCAGCACCGCGCCAGCGAGCTGCTTGCCGACCAGGCAGGCAGGCAGGGTGCTCGACGGCGAGCACCGCATGGGTGCCACGCACCTGCTCGCCGTCTCGCCGTTCTCCTCGCCTTGCCACGTCGGGGATCGATCCCCCTCGCTGTCCCGCACCCCCCAGACACCCCCTCTCCTCTCCAGGTCGTCTCCCTCGCTCCCCCACGCCATGGCCGACGCCACCGCCGCCGCACCATCGTCGTAGCCGCGTTCTCCGTTAATCCCACGACGCGCCACCGTGTCCAGGAGCTCCGCCGCCGTCCACTACTTCGAGCTAGCCGAGCCCCGAGCGCTCGCGTGCCCCGAAGACGCCGCACCAGCCTCGCCCGAGTCCGCCGCCGGAGATCCCTTCAACGCCGTCGCCGCCTCAGCTCGTCCCGACCCGCGGTGGCCTCTCGTGAGCTCTGTGAGCTCAGCTACCTTCCCTACCCTCTCCCTCTCGCCCCGTGCACCACACAGCGACCGCGACGGCTCACGTGCACTCACCGTCGCAGACCTCGCCGCCGACGTGCTCCCGCCACACTCCGGCCTTCTCACTATGTCCATCGCGCCCACCAAATCGCGCTGGTACTAACCGAGCACTCCTCAAGACCTCACCGCAGACGCCCCAAGGCCGAAGTTCGATCTCACCCGAGCTCCGGTGGCGCTGGTCGCCGCTGGCGCCTAACTCCGCCACCCGAGCCCAACGGACTCCGCCAAGAGCTGCGGCTCGTCCTCGGCTTCACTCCGGTGGTCTCGCGCCTTTTGGTGGCCGGAACGGTCAAAACACTTCGCCGCCGCGTGGCTCGCGGCGGCTAAGCGCCGATGGGTTTGACCACAGCTTTGACCACGGTGGGCCCAGTTGACCCCGTGGTCTATGACATGTGGGCCCCCCCTCTGATAATTAACTTAGTTTAGTTTTAATTAAATTCTAACTAAACTAACCCCACTGACATGCGGGACCCACTGGTCAGTTTGACCTGACCAGCCCGTTGACCACTGACGTCATCATGACACAGTGCTGACGCATTAATTTAATTTACTGGAATTATTTTTACACAGGAAATTCCAGAAATTGTTTCAAACTTCAAAAATTCATATAAAATCAACCATAGCTCCAAATGAGACAAATTATATATGAAAAATGATCAGAAAAATCCAATCTTTCCATCTGTACAGGTTTCATGCATGTTTACAGAAGCTAACTTGCTGTTTATGGCAGAACAAGCTTAAGCACTTTAAATGATCATATATGAGTTTGGATTTTGAATCTTTAGTTCAAAATGCTTCAAACTCATTTGGTCTTAGTTGCATTAGCCCAAAGCACTCATTTTTCCATGTCTCATTGCATGCATCATATTGTTGCATCTTGTTTGGTAATGCTTGTGTATCGGTGTTCTCTGCGGCGTGTTACGCTTCGAGGAGTACCGTGATAACCCCGACGAAGAACAATACCGTGTAACGACTGTCGAGCAAGCAACCAACCATTTGATCATATCGATAAAATCCCATGTTCTTGCTCCTGCTCTTGTTTATCGCATTAAGACAACGCGATTCAAGCTGCTTTGTGTGTTGTGGTAGTTGAACCCATTTCCTCTGCATGACTGTCATTGCCACAAGAACTAGATGAAACCCACTAGCATGTGTAGGAGTTGATTGAGCCATATGATTGTGTTGTTCCTACCTTGCTATGCCTGCTATGCTTAGAGTCGTGTCGGTCTGGTTCATCGGGTGATGGCTAGAGTGAAATGATCGAGTCGGCACGAGAGTAAGGTGTTGAACACGATTTGGTAAAGGTATCGATGAAAGGCCATGTAGGAGTACATGGTGGGTTGTTTCATTGAGGCCGTCCTTAGCAATCGAGATCTGTATGTGTGATTTAAGATTCAGCTACTACCATGCATTGGGCCCGAAACCAATGGACCCTCTCGGCTTCTTATTCACCCTAGTCTTGGTCCAGAGTTGCAAGTAGTTTCGGTGTTTGTAGCTCTCGGAGGCCGTGGACAGCGCTGACCGTAGGGGTGGGCTGTGATGCGGTAGGTACGTGGTCGGGTGTACGGATGCCCGCTTGGTATCTCGGGAACCTTGTTCATATCGTTTGGGGCTGTGAGCGAGACTTGGCCGAACTCCTCATAGATGGAACCCAAATAGGCGATAAACACGGACTAGAGGCTTAGGTGTCTCAGGTAGGTCGTGGCCGACACCCACGTTGGGCTTCCGCTTGAAGGTTGCCGAGTACATGTCGTAAACGGCGATAAGTGGTGAGAGCGTGTATGAAGAAGTACACCCGCAGGTTAACATCATCTATTGAATAGCGCGTCCATGTAAAGGACTACTTGGTTGCCTATACAGTTCATAGACGAGTAAATGGATACTACTAAAAGCTTCAAGATAAGCGTGAGTGCCGAGGATGGCTCCTCCGTAGGAAGACGGGGTTGGATCCTCGGTGGTGTATTGAAGTGATGAGTAGTGGACTCGAAAAGCAAAACCATTTCAAGTTGGTGTCTCGTAGGATAGCTTAGCCATGAGTCAAAGCTGGCTTGCTGCAATAACCCCACCAACCCTTCTTGATAATATGCATGTATGTAGGGTCTGATGTAAGTCTTGCTGAGTACCTTTGTACTCATGTTGCTTTAATTTACATTTTTCAGAAGATGCCACAAACCCTTCCGACGGGTTCTTCGTAGACGTTGACATCGATGAGTAGACTAAGGCCCAGGCGGTGATCCTGAGCAAGAGAAGGACCATGTAGTATAGCTAGGCTTACCCTAGCCCCTTTTATTTTACTAGTTGTCTGTACTCAGACAAGACACTTCCGTTGTTGGCTTGTATGCTTGTATGACTTGTATGTGGGTCGTGTGACCCGTACTTGTGTGTATGATATGAATGGCTCTCTGAGCCTTTAAATAAAGTACTTGTGTCGTAGAGTCATGTTGTGATGCCTTGTTGTATTTGCACATATCGAGCATATTGTGTGTATGATTGAAATGCTTGGTATGTGTGGGATCTGACTATCTAGTTGTTTATCTTTAGTAGCCTCTCTTACGGAAATGTCTCCTAGTGTCTCCTTCGAGCCATGGTAGCTTGCTACTGCTCCGGAACACTTAGGCTGGCGGCATGTGTCCTTCTTCGTTCTCGTATCGTCCTTCGGGAAATGTCACGCATTGAGTACCGGAGTCTGTTAGCCGCTTCTGCCCGGTTTATCGAGTCTGCTAGCCCAGTGCTATAGCCGGAACTTACTTGCTGTTGACCGACACGCTCGATGTCGGGTCATGGATGCTGTCCTCGTAAGTCTGTGCCACTTTGGGTTTACGACTAGTCATGTCAGCCGGGCTCCTTTTCATATGGATGCTAGTGACACTATCATATCGTGTGCCAAAAGCATAAACGGTCCCGGCTAAGGTAAGGCGACACCGTTGGGTTACCGTGCGTGAGGCCGCAAAGTGATATGATGTGTTCTGAGCTAGATCGATGTGACATTGAGTCGGGTCCCGACAGCGTTAAATCAGACGAGCCGGACTGCCTGTAGGTTCTCCAAGCCAAACTGGTCGATGTTGAGTCTAGAAATGCTTTAGTTATATGTAGGGGAATTGATTGTGGGATGGTACGTAAGGCTCTTTTTACTCCTTTACCTCATGACATTCTGATCTGAGTCAGTCCATTCTTCCACCGGGGGTTAAGGATTAGGACCTCTTCTCTCTATTAGGCTCACGCGTTACTAATCAGTAGTACCTTGTAGGCTTGATGGTTACTAGCCTGATTCAGTTTATCT
Organism: Aegilops speltoides; assembly: GCA_021437245.1. Classification (NCBI taxonomy): domain Eukaryota; kingdom Viridiplantae; phylum Streptophyta; class Magnoliopsida; order Poales; family Poaceae; genus Aegilops; species Aegilops speltoides. Next base: position 51,949 of record JAHHZJ010002474.1, read on the forward strand.
CCTGTTATGTTACTAAATTGGACCCAGAACCTTGATATGAAATTGTTGAGTGTTTATGCAATTCCTTGTGAAATGTCTCAAATCCTTTTGAGCATTTACAGTCGTTATGCTGTCCAAATTCTGTTGGAAATTCTAATGCCTTTGCATTGTGGTTATGCTTCCAGATGGCCACTCGTGAGCAAAATCAAGTGGTTCGTCTGACCAGATGCATTAGGGTGACCGGTCATACAGCCATGCTAGTTCGGGTTATGATCGAAGCGGGATATCGTTGGTATCCCGAGTACACGATTGAAGAACGATGATCGAGACTTTAATCAAAGTCAGTATCTTTGCACTGTCAGGGTGTTTCCCTCTTATCCTTGTTCCACCGAGGCCCTTCACAGCTCCTATGGGCTTGGTGTTACTATTGATATGGCGGTACAAGATGCTGCATATTCTATGATGACCATTATACGAGCCAGGACTGGGCTGCTCCGCAACACCGAATTCCGGTATATGCCGAGTTCACTTCCTGGAGCGTTTGGTTATCTTCGAGCCATCTATGCCGATTCCAGTCAGGAGGACTCACTAACCCGTACTACCGCCGAGCTGCTCGAGGACAAGGACCGAGAGAGTCGGGCCTTGAGGATGGAGCTCTTCAATGCCCGTGCTGATCACTGGGCTACCTTGACTCGTTTTGCACCGGCTGTTCAAGCTGGTTATATGGATATGAGAGATTTGTATCCTGTCAGGGCTGCTCTGCCGGACATGATGGACTGGCGTGATGTGGGGGGCATCACCCCACCTCGTGGTCCTCGCTTGCCACCGTTCGTAGGTCCAAGACCTCACCCTTGTCCTTACGGTCCACAGGCTCCTCAGGACCGCCTGTTCCCGGACGATCATGTTGAACTTCCAGGCTACGGAGGGGACTTCTATCAGAACTATTACGGAGACGTCTGAGTTAGTAGTAGTCCCACTAGTATTGTAATGGTTGTATTTCCACCGTCCTGCGTGACTCGTGGAATATGACTTAGTGTGTACTAATTCCGGAGGTGTAACAAAAATAATGTATAGGAGCTTGGTGTGCCTCCGATGAGATGTAATCTTCCTTTCACCGTAGTAGTACTCTGTTTGGTCTTGTACTAAACCTTGTATGGTGTGTATGGCGATGGAATAAAGAAGCAGTTTCTGTATCTACCATGTCATACGGATGATCATCTCGCATTCCGAGTTATCCATTTCATTCTACACTTCTATGTCAGAATCTTGCCATCCTGGACTAAATCCTTGTCTTGTTTTCCTAGGATGGTTAACACCCATAACAACCCTGCTCCGCCAGAGCAGGTGAGGGCGATGGAGTTGGAGAAGCAAACCTGCCTCACCCTCCTTCTCCGGCCGGGTTATGCCGAGGCCGAGAGAAACAAACGGAGACCAACCGTTTGCTGGGCGCGATCGAACAAAACACAGCCCATCGGAGAAACAACTTGGTGTCGCCGGTGACTTCATCAAGTTACATCCACCTATCTTTCACCACTCCGTCGAGCCTCTCGACGCCGATGATCGGCCGCAAAGCATTACGCACAAGCTGCGCGTCAGACCGGTAGCTGAGGCTGATAAGGTCACCTTTGCTGCATATCATCTTGAAGGCCCCGCCAGTCTCTGGTGGGAAAATTATATGGCTATGCGCCTAGTTGGCCATGTCACTACTTGGGCAGAATTCAGCGAGGCTTTCCGTGAACATCACATTCCGGAGGGTCTCATGGATCGTAAACGTGAGGAGTTCTGCAGTTTCACCCAAGGTCGTCTCTCCGTGGACGCCTACAGCAGAGAGTTTGGTAACCTCGCACGCTATGCAACTGAAGAGGTCTCCACTGACGCCAAGAAACAGGGCAAGGTTCCGCAAGGGACTTAGCCCCGAACTTCGCCGAGATCTCCGTCGCATGAGTGCACCTCTTTCCAGAAGCTTGTTAACAAAGCCATCAGCGCTGAAACTGGACAGACTGATTTCGAAGCAACACGCAAGCATGGTCGTGATATGGGTTCCTCATCCGGTGCTGGGCCACAGAAGCGCCGTGTGTGGGTGCCCAATACTGCCCTGCCACCCAGATTCACACCGAGGCCATCCTTCCAGGCGCCTCGCCCAGTTCAGCAATATGCACCAGCTAGGCCCTATGGTGGGCCTACCAACAATGCTCCTTTACGCGCCAGCCCTGTGACGTGCTTCAAATGTGGGGAGTCAGGCCACTACATGCGCGATTGTCCCCAGACCAACCCCAACCAGCCTGCAAAAGCTGTTGGCCGTGGCAAGCCAGCAGGAAAGGTGTTCTATGCCAAGCCGGCCACCACTGCCCGTGGCCATGTCAATTGTGTCTCAGCTGAGGAGGCCCAAGAGGTTCCCAACGTCGTACTCGGTACGCTTCTTGTTAATTGCCACCCGGCATCCGTTCTTTTCGATACTGGAGCATCTCATTCATTCATATCTGAAAACTATGCTCGCTTGCATAACACCGCATTCGTGACATGCCTTCCACCATGGAAATTTCTACTCCGGGCTCTAGATGGCAAACCTCTAGAGTAAGCCATGGAAATGAAATTCAGGTCGATAGACTTGTTTTCCTTGCATCGTTGATAGCTCTCAAATCTTCGGATATAAATATCATCTTGGGTATGGACTGGATGTCAGCCCATCATGCCAAGATCGATTGCTTCTCTAGGACTGTTCAACTTACGCACCCCTCGGGAAAGATAGTCAATGTCTTGACCCGACTATCCAAGCGCCAACTATACTCTCTTAATGCTAGTCCATTGCCAGACCTCGAAGACGTTCCAGTAGTCCGTGACTTTCCGGATGTCTTTCCCGAAGAATTGCCAGGTGTTCCACCTGACAGAGATGTCGAGTTTGTGATAGAACTTATTCCAGGAACTGTCCCAATCTCTAGAAGACCCTATAAGATGGCACCCCTAGAACTAGCCGAACTTAAGAAACAACTCGATGAGGCCTTGAAAAAGGGTTTCATCCGTCCTAGTTCATCTCCTTGGGCTTGCCCCGTCCTCTTCGTTAAGAAGAAGGATGGTACGGATCGGATGGTTGTAGATTATCGACCCGTCAACTTGGTCACAATTAAGAACAAGTATCCGCTCCCCAGGATCAACGATCTGTATGATCAGCTTGCAGGATCCTCAGTCTTCTCTAAGATGGATTTGAGGTTAGGCTACCATCAAATCAAAATTCGAAACAGGGACATTCCCAAAACGGCCTTTGTTACTCGTTACGGCCAATACGAGTACACCGTCATGTCCTTCGGTCTAACCAACGCCCCAGCCACTTTCTCCCGGTTAATGAACTCAATCTTCATGGAATATCTGGATAAATTCGTCGTGGTTTACCTCGATGACATACTCATCTATTCCAAGAACGAGGAAGAACATGCCGAACATCTAAGGCTAGTGTTGATGAAACTTCGAGAGCATCGCCTTTATGCCAAGTTTTCTAAATGCGAATTTTGGCTGCGAAGTGACCTATCTAGGACATGTAATTTCGGTAAAGGTATTGCTGTAAACCGGAGCGAGTTCAAGCCGTCCTTAATTGGACTCCACCTGAATCGGTCAAGCAAGTTCGAGTTTCCTTGGCTTAGCGAGCTATTGCCGCCGCTTCGTCGAGAACTTCTCCAAAGTTGCTAAACCTCTAACTGAACTCCTCAAGAAGGATAAAAGTTCGAGTGGACTCCACAATGTGAGCACAGCTTTGTGAGGCGAAAAGACGTTTAACTTCGCTCCGTCTTTGGTACCACCAGATTTCTAAGGACTTTGTTATCTATTGCGACGCCTCGCGACAGGGACTAGGCTGTATTCTCATGCAAGATCGACACGTAATTGCTTATGGTTCACGGCAGTTACACCCACATGAGGAAAACTATCCTACTCATGATCTAGAGCTTGCAGCTGTAGTCTATGCACTCAAAACCTGGCGACATTACCTTCTGGGTAATCGTAGCGAAATCTACACCGATCACCAAAGTCTGAAATATATATTCACCCAACCAGATTTGAATCTCAGGCAAAGACGTTGGGTTGAGTTGATCTCAGATTTCGACTTAGGGATAACATATACCCCAGGAAAAGCCAACGTCATGGCTGATGCGCTAAGTCATAAATCTTATTGCAACAACCTGATGTTGCAACAAAGTCAACCACTTCTCCACGAGGAATTTCGGAAGCTTAACCTTCATATTGTTCCTCGAGGGTTCCTTTCCACCTTGGTGGCGAAACCTTCCCTTACGGATCAGATCATCAAAGCTCAGAAGGTAGATCCGGGAATTTCCCGCATCAAAAGAAACATCAAGAAAGGAGTTGCGGATTGTTTCTCCATTGATGATCAAGGAATCGTATACTTCGGAAGCCGCCTAGTGGTTCCTAAAGTACGAAACCTGCGGCGATTGATCCTTAAGGAAGCTCATGAATCTCCTCTCACCATTCATCCCGGTAGCACTAAAATGTATCAGGACCTACGCCAGAGGTTCTGGTGGACTAGGATGAAGAGAGACATTGCCCAATATGTTGCTAACTGCGACGTCTGTCGTCGTGTAAAAGCAGAACATCAACGGCCTGCTGGCACCCTTCAACCTTTAGCTATTCCTGAATGGAAATGGGATAAAATCAGTATGGATTTCATCACTGGTTTTCCCAGGACCAAGAAAGGGAATAATGCTATCTTTGTCGTTCTCGACCGCCTCTCCAAAGTAGCTCATTTCTTACCTGTTCGTGAGAGTATAACCGCTAGTCAGCTAGCAGACTTGTACATCTCCCGAATAGTGTCCCTTCATGGTGTTCCATTGGAAATTAACTCGGATCGAGGAAGCCTTTTCACCTCTCGGTTTTGGGAAAGTTTCCAAAACGCTATGGGAACCCATCTATCCTTTAGCATTGCCTTTCACCCTCAATCAAGTGGTCAAGTAGAACGCGTCAACCAAATCTTAGAAGACATGCTTCGAGCGTCTGTTATCTCGTTCGGTATGGATTGGGAGAAATGCCTTCCATTTGCCGAATTTGCTTATAACAACAGCTATCAATCTAGCTTAGGCAAAGCACCTTTTGAAGTTCTCTATGGACGAAGGTGTCGAACACCTCTTAACTGGTCAGAAACCGGGGAAAGACAATTCTTTGGGCCGGATATGATTCAGGAAGCAGAAGAGCAAGTTCGCATCGTTCGTGAAAAGTTGAAAACAGCCCAATCTCGTCAAAAGAGTCAATATGACCGAAAACATAAGGCTATGACTTACGAGGTTGACGAGAAGGCTTACCTTCGGGTCACTCCTCTGAAGGGAACCCATCGTTTCGGTATCAAAGGCAAATTGGCTCCTCGCTACATTGGACCCTTTCGCATTCTTGCCAAACGAGGAGAAGTTGCCTACCAATTGGAACTACCTCCGCATCTCTCCAAAGTCCACGATGTCTTCCACGTTTCTCAACTCAGGCGTTGCTTCTCGGATCCTATCCGTGGAGTGGACCACGAAACGCTTGATCTTCAAGATAATCTCACATATCGAGAATATCCCGCTCAGATCTCGATCAAGCCGAGCGCACTACTCGACGGCATAATATCAAGTTTCTCAAGGTTCAATGGTCGCACCATTCTGAGAAGGAAGCTACTTGGGAAAGGGAGGATCGTCTTCGACTTGAGTACCCCGCCCTCTTTCCGGAGGAACCTAAATCTCGGGACGAGATTCTTTTAAGTGGGGGTGAGTTGTCACACCCTAGCTAGTTCATGCATTAGAGTGTTGCATCATGTCTATTTTTTTCAACAGAAACCTGAAATGGGATTGTTAGAACCCCCAGCCCCCTCTGAAACAACTAGGGTTTACTAAAAATATTTTCGATGAACCTGAAATGCCCTTCTAAAATGTCCATCATTTTTGTCTTGGTTCAGAAGCTTTGCCAAAAGTGATGCACAATTTCCTAGGTCATCCTAAGGTCCTTGAATTAAATCATAACTATTTGAATTTGGACATTTAAAATTTATAAAATATTTCAAATGTCCAAATAATCCCAAACTAAAATGTTTCATGTTGGAAATATTCCAACAATGGACCAGGAGCAGTTTGGTGAGTTTTAGAACCTTTCTGGTATTTTAAATAATCCTACAAAGTTGCAGAAAATAGAAAAAGAAAAGAACAGGAAAGAACTTACCTGGCGCACCACCGGCCCATTAGCCAGCCCACCTGGCCGGCCCAGCCCAGCACCGCGCCAGCGAGCTGCTTGCCGACCAGGCAGGCAGGCAGGGTGCTCGACGGCGAGCACCGCATGGGTGCCACGCACCTGCTCACCGTCTCGCCGTTCCCCTCGCCATGCCACGTCGGGGATCGATCCCCCTCGATCTCCCGCACCCCCCAGACACCCCCTCTCCTCTCCAGGTCGTCTCCCTCGCTCCCCCACGCCATGGCCGACGCCACCGCCGCCGCACCACCGTCGTAGCCGCGTTCTCCGTTAATCCCACGCCGCGCCACCGTGTCCAGGAGCTCCGCCACCGTCCACTACTTCGAGCTAGCCGAGCCCCGAGCGCTCGCGTGCCCCGAAGACGCCGCACCAGCCTCGCCCGAGTCCGCCGCCGCCGGAGATCCCCTTCAACGCCGTCGCCGCCTCAGCTCGTCCCCGACCCCGCCGGTGGCCTCTACGTGAGCTCTGTGAGCTCAGCTACCTTCCCTACCCTCTCCCTCTCGCTCCCGTGCACCACAGCGACCGCACGAAGCTCACGTGCACTCACCGTCGCAGACCTCGTCGCCGACGTGCTCCCGGCCACACTCCGGCCTTCTCACTATGTCCATCGCGTCCACCACATCGCGCTGGTACTAACCGAGCACTCCCCGCACCTCACCGCACGCCCCAAGGCCGAGTTCGATCTCACCCGAGCTCCGGTGGCCGCCGAAGTCGCCGCCGGCGCCAACTCCGCACCCCGAGCCCAACGGACTCCGCCAAGAGCTGCGGCTCGTCCTCAGCTTCACTCCGGTGGTCTCCGCGCCCCTTTTGGTGGCCGGAACGGTCAAAAACACTTTCGCCGCCGCGTCGCTTCGCCGGCTAAACGCCGATGGGTTTGACGGCTTTGACCACAGGTGGGCCCGGGTTGACTTCTGTGGTCTATGACATGTGGGCCCCCCCTCTGATAATTAACTTAGTTTAGTTTTAATTAAATTCTAACTAAACTAACCCCACTGACATGCGGGACCCACTGGTCAGTTTGACATGACCAGCCCGTTGACCACTGACGTCATCATGACAAGGTCGACGCATTAATTTAATTTTTTGGAATTATTTTTACACAGAAATTCGTAAATTGTTTCAAACTTCAAAATTCATATAAAATCAACCATAGCTCCAAATGAGACAAATTATATATGAAAAATGATCAGAAAAATCCAATCTTTCCATCTGTACAGGTTTCATGCATGTTTACAGAAGCTAACTTGCTGTTTATGGCAGAACAAGCTTAAGCACTTTAAATGATCATATATGAGTTTGGATTTTGAATCTTTAGTTCAAAATGCTTCAAACTCATTTGGTCTTAGTTGCATTAGCCCAAAGCACTCATTTTGCCATGTCTCATTGCATGCATCATATTGTTGCATCTTGTTTGGTAATGCTTGTGTATCGGTGTTCTCTGCGGCAGGTTCTGCCCCCGAGGAGTACCGTGATAACCCCGACGAAGAACAATACCCGTGCAACGACCCGTCAGGCAAGCAACCAACCATTTGATCATATTGATAAAATCCCATGTTCTTGCTCCTGCTCTCGTTTACTGCATTAAGACAACGCGATTCAAACTGCTGTGTGTTGCGGTAGTTGAACCCATTTCCTCTGCATGACCTGTCATTGCCATAGTAACTAGATGAAACCCACTAGCATGTGTAGGAGTTGATTGAGCCATATGATTGTGTTGTTCCTACCTTGCTATGCCTGCTATGCTTAGAGTCGTGTCAGTGCGGTTCATCGGGTGATGGCTAGAGTGAAATGATCGAGTCGGTGCGAGAGTAAGGTGTTGAACACGATTTGGTAAAGGTATCGATGAAAGGCCATGTAGGAGTACATGGTGGGTTGTTTCATTGAGGCCGCCC